>BPLR01015116.1:0-132328 GCA_021605095.1 Caerostris extrusa
ACGTATTGCTGTTTGAGGTTATTGCTGCTTATGTTTGGTTTAAATAGCAATACGTTTGATTCTTTTAGTACTCAGATTTTTTTTCTTTTTGTTGGTAAATTTTATTTTAAGTGCTGAATTCTTCATTACATAAACAAAGTCCTGAAAACACCCTAGTTGATATGCATAAAAATAAAGTGTTTCATAAAAAGAAAATAAATCTTTAATTCATGGATAAAAAAAAGTTCATTTAGTAGTGCCATGTTTAAAACTTTCATTTGTTTTTTTGAATCTGTAACAACAATATTGAATATTATTATGAAGCAATATGAGGTAAAGATTGATGCAATAACTTTTATATGGTTGAACCTCCTCCCCTCCTTATGTTTCAAAAATAATTGAGTGCTGCTCAATGTGAAGTGGCAAGATAAAATAAATAAAACTCAAAGCATATCTGTGTTGCTGTGCTTTTTTTCTTCCAGGTTCTGAGATTTGTTTGGTGTGAAAGAATACACTAGAAACTCAACAGAAGATAAGTGTTGTAATGAACAAATTTGGAGCAAAGCGATTAATTAAGACATACATAAATCTATTAATAAAAGAATTCAAGCTTACGGTTCTTCTCGTCAAATGGAAGTGGAAGGAATGCTTAGATCTTTCCAGAGATCAGAGATAGTGTATGGTGTCAAATTGCAGTATTATATGTCACTGTATGGTGTAACACAAAGGAAGTACATTGCCAGGAGTGGCATACATACAGGGTTTTACAAATTTATAAAAATGATAAAACAATGCCTCAAGAAGGAGACACAACATCCGAATGAATCGATAACCTCGATAATTTGGAAATGCTACCCGAAAACTTTGGTTGTGCTACGACAGTTTCACAAACAGTGGCACATATAGCAACGTATGATTTTAATGATGGTGCTAAGCTACAGGACAACAAATGCATCAATTTGAATTTAAAATAGAAAGAAAATACATGTTTTCAAACAGTTTAGCAAAAAAAAAAAAAAAAAAAAAAAAAAAAACATGGGAAAAAAAGGGGGCACACCCTCATTTGAGGCCTGCACAGCAAAAAAAGGAAAAAATTGTATGAACATGAAATTTTTAAGAAGAATGTACTTATATTTCTGAAACCTTTTGAAACCCTAAACTTTATTTATGTATACATGTCTTTTTTCGTCTCATTTGCATATTTTGAGTTTGTGGACAAGATATTTCAAAAACTAATACATTCAAAATGTTAAAATTTGTTTTGCAGATTAAATATATACTGTTGTTAAAGTTATACATCAATTTAACACTAAAACAATCAGTTTATGTATGTTTTATTGAAAATTTATCTCTAAAAAGCTTTTTTTTGCATATTTCAGCTTGTGCACAGGATATTTTAAAATCTAATAAGCCTAGAATGTTGAAATCTGTTATGTACCTTAACTATGTACTGCTGTCTTATACATCAATTTAATGGGAAAAAAATTCGTTTGTGCAATATTTAAAAAAAAAAAAAAAAGATTATTAAAATTTTATTTGTATTAAATTGTTGCATAACACAGAGTACATATACCTAGCAATATACTACAGCCGGTTTTGTGTTTTTAATGTCATTTTTGTGAATAAAATTTTGTGCGCAATAGCAGTAACGGCCAAATCGCAGAACAGGCTGCTGGGATCGCTGGTATTTTCTTATCGCCAACTGAGCGATAAGTCTCCAAATGTAACTCAGATTTCTTGTACTTTTAGCTATTCACTTCAATTTTTTAAAAATCTAAACCCGTTATTTGGCGAACATTGGCGAGAAGAGTTTTTGACGCCAAATCCCAACAGTCCCTATTCTCAGATTTCACCGGGCAGTAAAATTTTCTTTTCTGGGAAATCGAAAATTTCAATAAATTTTCGTTTTCACTTTCTTTAAATCTATTAAATATTCAATATAGTATTGCTAAAACCATTGCCAAAAATTATAATTCCAGTACTAAATGCAAAAAACTATGGTAAATCAGAAAAAATTACATTTTTCACCTCTCCGTAAAACACAAAAAAAGATGAGACCCCTGAAACTGATTCCTCAAAAATGTATTAAGGCCATCCCTTGGCTTAGTTAGTCTATTTATCCACTAACAGTAACTTCATTTGAAATAATAATGAAGTACAAAAAAAAAAAAAAAAAAAAGAAAGGTATTTCGCTTTACAACATGGTACACGGTTGAGTGTGTTCAGCCATAAATTGTATTGCTAACTGATCAAGCCTGCCAGAGTTTGATGGGTGAATTATCTCGCCCTTGCCAGAAGGGATCGTGATGGATGGACGGGATTATCCAGAGTCTCCCCTGACGTCACCGGGGTTTGATAATGCAAATGGAAGCACCCTCTTTCCACCAGAAGTACCCGGGCGAGCACCGGTGCGTGATATTGGTCACAGGGGTGGGATTATGCAAACAAATAACCTTTTTTTTTTTTTTATTTCCCTCCGCCTCCCTTTTTTGCAAATACATTTCGAACAGGAACACGGTTCCAGTTTTCGATTTCACTGCTCATGGTGAGCTTCCAATTTGCATTTTGTCTGCGTAGACGAATTTTGCTGCCGAATGTTTTCTTTTCGCTCTCCTGAAGCCAGATTTCTTTAGAACTGAAACGAAACGCATACAAACCAACGAACAGGATCAATAGTTGTAATGAACCGGTTTTACAGTAAAGCGTTTTATTTAATTTAATTCACCATGATAAAACTTTCGAATAACGAAGGCTGCAGAAGTTATATAATACATTCAATACCATAATAAGATGTCTTGTCAATAATACACATAACAGTGCACTTATATTTAATGTATACGTAAAACTTCACATTAAATAAAACAACGTTTATTATGTTACGTTATTTATACAAATTACGTTACTTCAAAAACATGTATGTTTATAAATGTAAATATTACAGTATACTTCTACCACTGACTAACTGCTGCTGTTGTTTTTAATCCCCCTGGTGCAGGAAAAAGCTTACACCAGGTCCAGAAGACCCCGCCGCAGGCGATTGGGCCATGCCTAAAGGTAATATGCAGCTTCATTTTAGCGAGGAACCACAAGGGTTGAAGGCCTAAAGACAACACTCTACGATCCTATTAGACCGGGAACTACGGTTTAAAGTGTGGATTCATTACAAATATCCATGGAACTGCCGAGACTTGAACCCGAAACATGTGGCACAGAGCGCCAGACATATTTACGCAGATTTTTACATAGATAACATTAATACGTTCAAATTAAAAATTATTCATACATTCAAATAAATCGCAACCCCATTTAAAAAAAAAATATATATTTAGGTCGTTAAAAGTAAATACTAGGCTAGACTATATTCAAATTTCTAAAAGACATATATCGTCCATCTAATATTACAATATATTGCATTTATACAGATTAAAAACTTTGAATACGGAACTGGTTTTTAAATCGAAAAACAAAGAAATGGGAATTGACTAAACAAACTCGACCACCCAGTTTTTAATGATTATTTTGTAGTATGGATTGTGCTTATTTTGTTCACCTGAACTTTTTATTTTGTTGTCTTCAAACACAAAAACTATTTCATTTTTCAAAACAAATTACCTCCGATTTCCCATTATGCATATTCTCATAATAAAAACATATAATTTCATTCAAAATATATAAAACATTAATTTAGTGTATTTGTTTAGTTTTCCCCCAACACAACTTCAAAGCAGAGTATCACTTTTTACTTGCACAATATACAAGCAAAATATATATTAATCTTATATCAAATTTGATTAGACGAAAAAATATTGGGAATGTGAAGATAATTAGAAAGCAAAGAAGGAAGTGAATTATAGTTAATTATATCTAAATTCCCTTAAACTTGAAAAATAAACGAACTGCTTCTCAAATGAGATAAAACAGTAAACAAGAATAAATCTCTATATAACATTAAGAAGTATTTAACTGTATATTTAAACTTACCAAGATCATTATGACTGAGATTGTAAAATACAAGTACAAATTTTTAAAACACAAATTTATATTTCTGCACAAGAGAGAAGATCATTTTTATTCAGAGGCATGAGCAAGAGTAAAATCTAACTAACTGTATATTTAAACCTACCAAGTAGAAGGATAATTATAATTGAAACGATAATACACAAGTACAAATTTCTAAAACATAAATTTATATTTCTAGATAGCAAGTAGATCATTTTTATTCAGAAACATGATTATGAGTAAAATCTAATTTAAATCTAATCTAACTTTTTAATAACTTTTCTTTCAGCTTAATATGGTAAAAATAGTAAAGTAAAAAAAAAAAAAAAAATTATGAAGTTGATTAAGAATGTTATGCAGAAAGCTTTTTGCCTAAATTCTTATTAGTTTCAAAATTTTCATCTTTTGATTTAAATTAAATATTACCATTTAAATAAAATCAACCCAAGAATTTTTAATTTTGTTTATAATATGTTTACTTATGAGAAAGTAAAAGCATTATTAAATGAAGATAAATTTTGTTAGTACTATGCAATCTTAAATACATATAAAAATCATTGAATTTGAATACAGCGATTTCAAAATGGTATGAAAATATATATATAGAAAAAAAAAAAAAATGAAACTTTGAATAAAATTTATATTTTTATGTAATTTTACAAAATATTTTATTTTATGTGAGAATTTTTAATAATAATTAAATAATGCAGGAAACAATATTTCTAATTGAGTCTTTCGATAAGTAAAAAAAAGATGAAACAGCATTGAACTGTAATAAAATAATTATGCAGTAACAGTAACGAACAAATATAAAAAATAAATCCAACGATATCTCCGAAGCAATTATATCGGTTTCGAATATCGCTATCCCGATGTTGGACATCGAATTCGCTTTTCACAATCATACAACTCAGATTCGTCGATCTCCTCGAAGTGGTTATACCGGTTTTGAAAATCGATATTTCGATGTTGGGACATCGAAATCGCTTAACATTGATATTTTAAATAGGAATTTTGTTAAAGTAAGAATAATAGAATAGCATATATGATTGTACACTTAAATAGATATTTCTATATATATATCGATTTATCATCCAGGTACATTGATAAGAAAATTACACAGATGGATTAAAAAAAAAAATATATAACGTAGACTATTAAAATACTTAAATTACACGAAATTGCCTGCTTCAACATTTCAAGAGCAGCATCTTTATTTTCCTAATTAAAACAAATCGAGAAAGAATTATTTCGTTCAGGTGAGAGAAACCTAAATGAACACATTCCTTTCTAAACAGCTTTTCTATTGAGTGCATAAAATTAATAAGGCTCGAAAATTATTCACACAATCTTCTTAAATCACTCTCTGCCTTCCAGTAACACAGCATTCCCCGTGTTTCATAAGATAGAATACACATTTAAATTTAAAGAAGACACAAACAAATCCAACAAGCCAGGCATCTTAATTCCTTTACATGCTTGTTAATCTGAGATCAATAGTTCAGAGAACATATTCCACTGGCAAAGGGAAACTTAATTAATAAGACTCGTAAGGAAGAGGCGAACCTTCAATTAATTAACCTTTCGAAAAGGACTCATGGCTCGGGGCGAATGCTCCTCACATCCACAAGTACAATGAAAGTGCTGAAGACACAGATTGGTTTCCTTCATTTGACGAAGATTTCCCAACAAAATGCGTGTATCACGTAAGTCAGTCAGATTAAAGCTATGATCGTTATTTTCTAAGTAAATATCCGTATTAAAAGATAATTTTTAAAAAAAAAGATTAGTTGATTCTATATATTTAGATTGTGCAAAATGAGAAAAAATACGCAATGTATTTTATTGACGCTATTAAAATTTTTTTTTTTTATTAGTAAGACAGAAATTTTGGAAGCATGAAGTATTTAATTAGTATGATTTGATATTACGGTTCTGTAGTATTTTTTTTTTTTTAATAGAAGAGGTTTGACATTCCATTCCCAGGAGAGAGGAATGCATGTTATTTGAAAAATATATAATAAATCCATAACTTAAATTTGAGAGCAGATGAGTGTTATTGTGGGTAGTTATATTACATGCAATTAGAGTTTTGTAATAATGAGAACAACATGTCACTCATATGTGATAGCAGATAATCAGTGTCATGTGTAATGAGACTCAGGGAATTAACGAGGTCGAAACGATTACAGATTGAATATTAACCAATTGATATACCATGAGTTGTTCCATAGTGATTGGCGATAGACCACGAGCTGAGAAATGTCTTATTGCAATGAGAAGCGAGGGAAACTTACGGTTTGTTCTAAAAGGAAATATTTGGTGAAGAAGGCAGGGTTCTGCGACGAGTCGTCCAGAAGTGTTGTCCCCCTCCCATCTTAAATGACTGAATATGTCGGATTTTCCGTGTGTTTACAAAGTGGTGGTTTCGTGTATCAAGTCATTATCATGATAATAAAGGTCTGCTGAAGAGCAGGTGCTATAGAATCGTCATATACTCACGAACTCTGAAAATCTCCGAACTTGGAGAGAACTGCACTTGTGTATCTAATTTATATCCTTCATTTTCTTTTTCTGTCAATAGAGTTCTGTGTATATTTATATATAAATATAAATTTAAAAGTCTTCCCATGAATCTGAAAGTGGCCCTCTTCTTGAAGTCGCTATAGGACTAATATAGGCCAGGGCGTTACAGTTTCAATCACTTAATGTCTGACCATTCATTTACAAAAGAATCAAGATGATGTAAAAATCAAATTGCATTTTTAACAGATATGTTTTACTTCGAACTCTATCGTGGGTTGATTAAAGATCGAATACCCTCTTTACAGGATAATGAAAAAATTTATATAAATAAAAATATTTGGTGAACTATATTAAGAAATTTTTTTTTATACCGATTTGATTATTGATCAACGAATCCAACACAATTATATATATCAATGTTCATTGCGATCAAATTGCATTGCTGAAAAATTGTTTAAAAATAAGATCACTTTATTAAACTTTAACATAATTAAGTACTGTTAAGTATTTTTGGATGTTGACATCATCCTAAAACTACATATGTTTTAAAATGAGCATGTGGTTGAAAGTAGCATGTAACAAAGTTCTTTGAAAATCTTGTTCCAGGTTTGAAATACAGAATGCAAAAATGCTAAATCTAAATGGCAAATACAAACTTCAAGTTTTCTTCCTTAAAAAAAATATTCCCTTTTTATAAACAGTATTCTTTGCATAAAAAAAATTGAACTGATTGATTATATTATAAAAAGAACATTTTAGAGTTACACCTTAATGACAATATTATAGACTAACTATAACAAATTCAAATATTTGACATAGCTTAAAACTGATATCTAATAATAAGGAAACCCATCGCTACATGCAAAATACAATATTCTCCTACGCAAGCCAATATCCTTTAAACACATGCTTTGAACTCTGTGCAGTTAATCGTCACAATGAGGTTAACCGTATGGGGTTGTAACCGTCTGTTTAAACAGCTGCTCCCCCAACGTCATGTAAAGTTGTCAAGGTCAGAAGACAATGCATGGCAGACTCTGGCAGATGTCGAACGAGCTGTTTTCATGGTGTACAGGATTTTAATTTATTAAAATAGAATTGTAGCATTTCTTATTGATTGAGAAACTGAACCATTATTCATCATAACTGCTTATTAACAGCAAGAGATAAATTAGTCGAAAGAACTGAATCTGAGATAAATAACGATGCTTTTAATGACATATGAGCCTTCAGATAACTTTTAATTTCGGTTTGGCTGCGAAGAAGCACATTCGAATTTAAGTAAACTGCAGATTGATTGCAAACAAACTAACAAACCACCGCTATCCCAGGACAAATCATTCACTTCCTCCACCCATAACAAACCGATCCTCCCTCCTCTCAACTGCTCACAGGAATGAAGAGATAATCATCGATAATTCAGAGAGCGAATTAATTTCCTCGCTTCCCTTTGAAATGGTACCTTCGGAGGCAGCCAGAGATGCATTTTTTAATCACTTAATAATGCACTTTTATGAGGAATTAAAAGAGGAGCCGATGCTCTCCTCTTTCGTAATTGTTAAATCACAAGAAGGAGCACGCTCGGCTTTTCCTAATTAGTACCTCCAGAAAAAGGAGATAGAATCAAACCATCCGTTAAAACTTGATGTTGCAGATTTATCAGTTATAACACGATCCTTACCTAAATTAGCCGGCTTGGTAAGTAGAAGTTATTTAAACAAACCCCATTGCCAATGCGGTCGCCTTTTATGATTTTTGAATTTGGGGTTCTTCAGTAAAACCACTGGAGTTTAGAATATCGGACATAGTTATTAAAATGAATCGTATTTCGTTTTAAAACAATAAGCAAGTAACAATAATATTATGGCCAAAAATTTAGATCAAGTTTATTGGGTATAAAATAGCATTGGATTAATAATGCACTGGATTTCCTTGCTTGAATAGTGAACCTGAATCAATCCTTAAAAGTCTCGTGCAGATTTAAACAGAGAAACGACTAAATTTTTGTCCATTAATAGCTGGTACAAACAAATTATAGACACATCTCGATAATCTTTAACGTAATAAAATGCTTTTTGTTTAGAGGTCAATCTGTCAACAATGATTGGTTTGATTTGTCGCTCTACGGCCACTTTTTCCACAATTTAGGCTAATTAGACAGGGACGGTTTAATGTATTCCGAACCACTCACAAACATTCATGCCACCGCCAAGATTAGAACCTGTGGTACCAAAAGGCCAGAGTGCTAGCCAATTGGCTATCAGGCAGCCCATTCTGTTAACAAAGATTTACAAGTGTTAAAAATCAATAATGAAATTAGTCATACATACTGACTACTTGCATTTACAAGAAGTATATTAATATAATAACAATAAAATTAAATTGATGGCCTCCACTAAAGACCATGTTAAGAAGCGTACATACAATTTCGAAAAAGGACTTACTTTTATCCTTAAACAGTATTTTTGCATAAATGTATGGTATTAGAATGTCACTTAAAAACATAGCCTTCTAATTTTTTTTTTTTTTGAAGTTATTTCTTTGAGAACACATCAGATTAAAGAATATAATTACAGACGTATTTCAATCAGTTTTTTTTTTTTTTGCTTAAACTAAAAATTATTTTCTCCCTTCGGGCGGTATGTTTATCCTTGACAACCATTTATGCTCCATACAAACAAGACAAGGAACACCCCCCTCCCACTCTTCGCAAACAAACATTCCAGCAGTCCTCTTCTCAGCCACAGTGAAACTGCACTTTAAAAAACACTCAAGGGAGCCAATTCGATCGCGAGACGTGACGCAACAGCAGATCACATCCAATAATTTGAGGATGAATTATGGCGTGTCGTTGAATTGGTCCCATAAAAATCAACTCTTCCCGGTGACAGAGGCTAAAAGACAATTACTTCTTTCGCGGAGACTGAATAATACAGTCACGAAAGCCTTCAAAGCACGTTCAGTCTATTCGCTCTATGGAACAATGGTTAAGAGAATATTGGAATAAACTTTAGTAGTGAAAGTATTTAGTGATTAAAAAAGGACTAAAGGAGTCAAAAGTAATTTTTGCACTAATTTAAATGGAAAAAAAAAAATCACCTTAATTTTCCACTGCATATAATATCAAAACTCTGTACACACAAACTGCATTACAAACCAAAGTGGGTTTTTTTTTTTTAAAATTATGCCGAGGATTGACCATTTTCATTGTATTTTTCCTTTTGGGCCGTACTGACCATTTCCCAGCGAGCAACCCAATACAAACTATCCTGAAGAAGGCATGTCATCTGTTTGCACCGAGAACATTGTTACTCATTTAGGGATCATGTACAGCTTGAAGATATGCTACGGAGAGAGTAATACTACCCCCATAACGCTCTACAGTCAAATGTGACCGGGACCTACGGTTTAAAGTGGATTCCGAACCACTACAAACATCCATGGAACTCGAAACCGAAACCTATGGCATCGAGCACCAGAGCGCTAGTCACTCGGTCATCAGGCTCTATTACAAACATAAGTGTAAGTTGGATTAAAAGCATAGAAACAAAATTGATCAATTTTCCATGTAATCACCATTAACTTGTAAGCACTTTTGACACGGCCAGAAAGCTCACTTACAATAAGATCCCCGTATACAAAAATTCTGCAATCAATCCAACACAATTCCCAGTCAGCAAGTTATGTCAATGCCACCTAGAATACACAGCCTTACATCTGCATTTCGACGTCACAATTGTCACTAAGCCATTGCTTACTGCAAGTCGTTGCAACTTTTGAAATTGCCAGATAAAAGGATGGTATACAACAAATTTCTTTTTGTATTTGTTTCTTGTGTTTTGACTAAATTTTAATTTTCACATGAACTAAAATTTTCCATTATAGAATTGAAATTCTATAATGGAAAATAATTAATTAATAATTAATAATTCTATAATTTAACAATTTCCTACTACTCTTACACAAGTGAAATATTTTTAGTCGACTATAAAATAGAATTAAAAAAAAAAGAATCGGAGAATTAATAATAAGGATTAAATATCAAATGTATTGTTCAAAATGATCCACCCCATCTAAAATAAAAGCAATTGAACTTTATAGCGTATGACATTTATAAAAAAATGTTAAATTATTTTTATGATATCTTTTTGTTTTAAAATGCAACGTACTTGACATGATATATTTTCAAACATTACATTAACAATACATGCCATTATATCATTATATTTAATCAACGAAATGATATATGAAAGGAGAAAAAAAAGGGGGGGGAAGGGATATTCATAAAGCTTCCCTTAAGGAATAATTTGAAATGTTCTAGACACTAATAGTTATTTTATTTGATAAAAATATTTCGCAGAAGATAAAATCGATAATTAATAAATTATTTTAAATATTTACCGATATATGAACTGAATAAATGATTAAAACTGGCATAAAAAAGAAATACATTTCATTTACAATACATTGCATTTAGACAGCAAAGAATTTAATTTCATGTCAACAGAAATTTATCGGTTTTTATCAGATTTTCTTCATGGTTTTTGAAATTTTCTTTTTACTTTACATTCTTTCTCACCGCATATTCCATTAAACGTGGAATAATATGTCATTCAATTAAAAAGACCAAAAGAGAAGATCGGGCGAACGACATATAAATGAATTAAAAACCTAAAAGAACTAATAAGCAGAATTCAAAAGCATTCAAATCCACAAAATGAAGGAATAATAATAAAAAATTCTTCCATTACAAAATCCAAATGGGCTTTACTTACTACTTTTTATACTTCAAACAACTAATTAAAACATTCCTTTTAATTCGAGACTGGATTTTTTTTTTTTTCTTACTTAAGACATATTTTGTTTCAAAAGACAGTAAACATGGAAAAAAAATTTTAAATGAAAATTTAAAAAAAAGTTAGCAAGTCTGAAAATGTATTTTCCAGATAACACAATTAAGATTTTAATGACTACTTTTCAACAATAATAATAATAAAAAAAAAAAAAAAAAAATTGAAAATATCTTTACATTTTTTTTTTTACTAATTAACTTGAACTGTCATCATGCAAATCTTTGATCTCAAATTACGTCTTTTTTTAATGATGGCAGACGCTTTCTAAACAAACAAAGAATTTAACCAAATTTAATGCATTTTTTTTTCTTTCAAAACTAATAAAATGCATGTAAATTATAATTCACTTCAATCCTGATAAAAAAAAACACCTCCTGATGATACTTTTTCTTCTTCAATGGTGCGGCCTGGTGGCTAGTGCTCTGGCCTTTGGTATCACAGGCTTCAGGTTCGAATCCTAGTGGTGGCATGGATGTTTTTGAGTGGTTCGGAATCCATTTTAAACTGTAGATCTCGGTCTAATTATCCCAACACAAGATGATCGCGACAAACCAAACCAAATCAGGAGAGGTCATGATTTTTCACCCATAAATTTTATAAATAAGGGGAAAAAGTAATTTAATTTTCAAAAACATTTTTTTATAATAACATGTTTATTTAATCCGATATGATTAGCCAACAAACCAAACCAAATCTTCAATGACACAACAGCTCCATGGTGGGCCAAGGCCGTTTGCCAACTGGCAGATTTCGAGACAGGAGATGTAAAATATTTTGGAGTAGAAATTTGTATTAATTAGCCATTTTTCTACTATTTCAGTTAACAGATGTCTATTAACTAGCTAACTCCCTGGCACATTGGACCTTAGGCCTATTGGCAGATTCAGAAACAACAGATATTTTCATTTTACAAGGTAAGGTTGTCAGCACTGCCCAAGAGTCATGTTAGACCGGGACCTATGGTTTGAACTGGATTTATAATAAAAAAAAAAAAAAATGTTTCATTTCAGAGTGGTGAAATGAAATAAACAAAATAAACCCTTTTATTTATGAGACCTGTCTATACAAGAATGTGATAATATAAAAAAACCTGAATTTCCCAAAAATAATAATCCCAAAATTTTGCTGAAAATTCGTGAAAGCACCATAATAATATAAGGAGCTAAAATCAGTTTTTAAGTTAGAAAATGATAAAGTAGACAAAAATCCTTTTTCACTCGAAAAGGATATCTTTTAAATAAAACATACTCTAACTTTACAGCAAATCCTCTCACCACGCTTACGTGGACGAAGAGCATTCCCTCCTCGTTCACTGGAGAATAGAAATGAGAAGAGATCCTCTACAGCCATCGCCTGGCAATCTGAACAAACAATTCGTCTGTCTAAAGGGTGGTCAAGCATACACAAGACCCCATTCCACCCACAACAGACCCGTCTTCAGCAAATCATTAAGCCAAGGAATTTTCCATTCGGCAGCCAGAGAGGAGGAATCTGGCGCAAAACTTCAGATGCAATTACGGAGGTGGAACAATGCAGCTCTTCCCGGTATTAATAACGTCGATTCATTGGAAGACGCCACTCAGTTTAACGCCCCGGTGGAGTCTCATTGGAGGCCATCGACCACCCTCCACCCCTATCGACATACCTGCACAGGGATGGAAGAAAGATTTCTGGGGGGAAGGTGGAACTTCTGCAGAGCAGGACTCTCAGATAGGGAAACCCATCGGTAACTCCAAAGGGCGATTTTATATTCGCCAATCAAAAGGTGACCACAAAAGTGCTTTGCTTTTTGAATAGCAGGTGTTCATTACTTAATAATCTATAGTATATACTATATTGTTTTCATGAAAGGCGATTCAACAAACTTTTCCAATATATTTTCACTTGGTGAATGTCACATGTTACCGTTTTATTCACTAGTACTGTGCCCAAAAAGTAAGATTAATTTTAATAAAATCCCCGGGGCTTATGGAATTTCAATTTTTTTCCTTCTTTTTCAATTTTTTTTTTTTTAAATTTCGCGCACTGTCCTTGACATCTGCGTGAAATCTGAACGTCAAAATATTCATTAGTGATTGAGTTACGCTTGGCTTTGTGAGACGCTAATACTAATTCCGGCGATTTTTAAAATGTCTCAATTAATCAAGCAAAGAACTAGCATTAAATTTTGTTTGTGGAAACGTATAGAATGTTGCAGAAGGCATTCGGTGAGCATTCCTATATCGGAAATAAATGTTTAGAAGTGGTATAAACAGTTCAAAGAAGGTAGAAAAAGCGTTGAAGACAATGAACCCTATTATGGTCGACCATCAACCTCAACCAACGAAACTCACGTGAAAAAATTAAAGATTTGGTGCTTGCAAACCGTCGATTTACAATTAGGGACCTTGCAGATGATGTTGGGATTTCAAAAGGATCGGTCAGTTCCATTTTGGGCGTCAAATCTCGATTGGTACCGAAAACCAACCAACCGCCAGCTCACACTGCATTGATTCTTCGTGACTTTTTCGGCAAAAATTAAACCTATAACGTTCCACAACCACCGTATTCACACCGTGCGACTTCTAGCTATTCCCTAAACACAAAAGAACATTCCGGGGACACCGTTTTGAGTCGATTGAAGAGATTCAACGTGAATCGCTGTGCGCTTTGAAGGCCATTGCTGATGGCTTTTTAGCATACATTGAGGATTAGAAAAAAAATTGGCATAAGTGCATTGTGCCCGGAAGGGATTACTTTGAAGGCGATGAAATAAATTTGGAAGAATAAATAAAGAGTTTTTGAAAAATATTAATAATAATTTGTCTTACTTTTTGGGCACAGTAGTATAATCGCCTTCTGGCAAAAAAAAAAAAAGGACGGGAGGGAGTAAGGTTTAGCGAATAAACTGGTCTAGGTGTCTACAAAGTGGGATAACAAACAACAACAAGAATAATTGAGTAGCAGGGAAAGATTTCTGTCGTTGTTCATACTAAACTATTTAGCTGTGCTTAGAAAAGTGATTTTTGACGAAATTTTGTAATTTTTTAATTCTTTTAAATTAAAATCAATTATTCTGCTTTCCAAAGCTATCCCGATTTTTATCTTATGGTAAATAGAAGCAAAATTATACTTGTTTTAATGTTAATTTCTAACACCTTCTTTAAAACCGGAAGTGTGGTTCAAGGCCAATGAACGAACTGGAAGTTAGATTGTTTCTTTCATTATTATTTATTTAGAAATTAAAAGATTTAATTGTAATTTGCTCATTGTATAAGTCTCCATTTCAGTGTATTTATCTAAACAATTCTGGCAACAGCAGGTTCTTTTAAACTAATGTTTAAATTTTTTTCTTTTTAAACTAATGTTTACATATATTTGTTCTCACAGTGCAGTGTTTTCTCAATTGCAGCTTTTGTTCATTACGGTATCAGCAACATTATTAAAATGGTCGGGCAGAGCTTTGTAGAATCATACATATGGTATAAATATCAAATATCAATAAGCTCTGGCTTAGGGTTAAATATATAAAGAATTAAAGGTTGATCTCCTTCAGAAGATTATTAATGCTTTAAAATCTATTTGTAAGAAATTATGTGATCAAATGTTATTAAATAAATATCTCCATGGCAGAACACAAAATGATAATGAAAGTTTCAATAGCGTTGTAGTCAATATTGGCAAAAATTAATTTTTTACAAATGCAAATATTACAATTAAGTTCAAACTTATTGGTAAAGTATATAGATGGTTTTTTTATAACTTTTTGAAGATAGTAAATGGAAAATGATAGATTAATATTGATACTTGGCACTGCTAAAGTTTATTTAGCCTTTGATAAAGAATGCATTGATTCTTCAAAACAACAGTTTTCAACTAATATAAAACTAGAAACAAAATTATGGGTAACCAAGAAGAAGGAAAAAAAGTTCTAGTTATGTAAGAAAGATAGAGATCATTAGCCAATGGCCATCAGGCTGTTACTGAAAAGCCGAAGCGAATTTGATATTTTTATGAGTTTCTCGTATTTATGAATGTTTAGGAAGTTTATAAAGTAGATTTCAAACTAGATCACTAAAATGAAGAGAATGTAAGCTCGATTTATTCACTTAAGAAATCTTTTACATGTGTATATTTTAATAATTTGAAGTTGTGAAGCGCAACAATTTTATTAAATTCAATGAAATTGTTGCGCTTCACAAACGTCAATTTAAATCATCGTTTTGAAATAAATCATTATCGATAATTATCTTTTCTTTTTAACTCGGCATAGTGTTAACAAGACCTTCACGACTTTTTGTTTGGAGCTAACTAATCATATACATAAATATTTCTCTTTACAATGCACTTGATATTATAAATCTAAGGTATAGGTTGTTATGGTTTTTTTAAAAAAATAAGATTAAGACGTTTACATAAATAATTTAACACTGATTCACATAAGCCAGGTTAAAAAAAAAAAACCTAACAGCAAAACGTTTAATAACCGAGGGATAACGATATGATGTTCGGAGAAACATTTGCGTGACAAGACCAATTTATTATTTTTTTTTTTTTTGCTTAATTCACCTCGTCTCATAACTCTGAAAATGAATGGGAACACGAAAATCAAATGATTGCTTTTGGCCGATCAACAATTTACCGGTTGCTTTTTCGCAAAGTAGCTGCTCCATACAATGCATCGGAGGCACCTTAAATTCCTAATCAAAAAACACAGTTTGATCAATGCTTCTTTTTCAGCCATCCCTGACTGGGGAGAAAAAAAAAATAATAATTTGAAATTGCAGCAATTACTCAGCATCGCGTAGTTTGGAATCAATTACGTTTTTCTCTTTTTTTCTTCTTGCCAACAAGGATGGCTGCTGCAATTATTGCAAACCTCTACTTGTGGGGTCGGCTGAACGTCCATCTCTTGGAGCGTAATTCACTCCTTTAATCCATCATGGCGAACCCTGAAGGTTGGATGGTTATTTTCCTGTTTTCTATGATCCTAAAATAAATTGAAACTAACCCGGAAAATTAATTTCGAAATCTTCACAATATACGTGAGTGCTCGATACAGAGAGAATTTCCAATGTACTTTTTATTTTTTTTAATGAAAGATATTTTGGACTTCGTAGGACTTTGATTCGAATTTAGTAAAATAGTTTGCATAGGATACAAATATAGTCGAGGAAAATATCAAAAAAGATATTACACAAATCAAACTTGATTTTTTGAATTTTTTTTTCGAACTTTATTTTTGTAATTGTTAAATGATGGTTTTCCCTATAATTTTTTTTTTTGAATTCTATAACTGCTAGATTTTGGAAATGAATCAACACCATACAATTTGTTCACTTCTACATAGAAATGGCATTCAACTTTATCAGTTAAATATTTTTTTATTTAATATTTTCTTAGTAACGCCCTTATTGCGAGGTGGGAAAGTCACTTCGAAACTGGAACTTCATAGTTTACTTATATTTTACATTCCAACTTATCGAAATTTGTAGATACTATCCCCTGTAAAATTATTAACAAAACATGACGTTTTGATCTCTCATCCTGAAACATGCGAGATCTTAACTCATTTTATACAGGATGCCCTCGTCAATTTTACAAGTACAGTAGTAAAAAATTATTTCCAGAATATTATATATAAATATTTTTTTAGTATATTCAACAGTAGCAGGATTTGAATGCTTAAAATATCTATCAAACAATCGATTTATCTATCATTTTCTGAGGAAATAACTTTTTGCCGCTTTAACTCTCACCTGAATTCGTTTATATTAAATATATGGCGAGTTATCATCATGATTCAAGATGAAAGATCAAAACGTCATCTTTTGTTAACATTTTTACAGGAGACAGTATCTGCAAATTTCGATAAGTTGGAATGTAAAATATAAGTAAGCCATGAAGTTCCAGTTTCGAAGTACCTCCCACAGTTAGCTATGAACCATAGAAAAGGTTGAAACTATATTTTCAGATTTCAACTACTAAAATTATTTCAGCTTTCTCCATTGACATTTATATTATAAAAGTAAGAAATAATTAATTATAGTATATTTTTTCCCTCATCTCTTTTAATTTAGTCGTTTCACGATAAAATAAAGACATTTCGCATTAAGCTTTACAAAAAGCGTTTGAAGGATTTTGAAATTTTAAAAGCACGGTCAATTAAATAAATAAAATACAAACTGTTAAGATTGTTGTAAATGTTAGAGGAACACATTTTAGCAATATATTAATACTTTATTTTTCTGGAGATTTAATAAAAACAAAATTTTGAAAACTCTCCTCAGATCATAAAAAAAGACTTGAAAGAGACTAAGTCATCCCATTTCGTATATACATAAAAAAATCATTTCAAACATCAAATCATCTTAACAATAAACATAAAAAGCCGGTACTGAAAAGAGGGAAAAATTACTTTACATATTAACAAGTTTTAAATTTTTTATTATTTTTACTTATTTTCCTAAATACTAATTGATTCCCCCTCCCTTCTTTCATCGCGTTTTGAATTTTTTAAAGAAAACAAAAAGGAAAATTAAATGCCGACAAGATAGAACGATAAACAAATGCAACATTCAAAACGCGACAATTCCCCATCTCCCAAATCCCTTCCTCCACCCCCTTCAATCTTTTCAAAATTGCCGACTAAGTGATGATTCATTTCAGTTTGGAATATTGAAGGCGTAGGAGTCGTAAAAAAAAAAAAATAAATAATAAATAAAAAAAAAAAACAAGACTGTTCCGTAGTAAAGAAGACAAACAGTTTTGCGAAATTATTCATGAACCCATGCATAATTTTCCCTTTTTAAATACTTCATTCGGTATGGAAGAGAAAAAAAAAGATCCAGAAGATTTTTAATGAATTTCTTAGCTTCACTTCAAAAGGCGAAAGAGAGAAATGAGAAGAGGAGGAGAAAGGGGAGGCGCAAAAAAAGAAAAGCAAGACGTTTTTTTTTCATCCCTCGAAAAGTCCGTTCGTTTCCTTCACACATTCCATCGTGATACTTAATAGTTTTCTTTCTTGGTGTGCTTCCTAAAATGGAAATCAAAATATTAAAGCAATCGCTTATGAGCTTTTTTAATTAAGACTAAAATAGTTTTTAGCAGAAGAAGAGAGAGAGAGAGAGCCTTCTTTCTTTCACTTCGACAGGTCCAGGAACTTATTATTCATAGTTTGCATACATTAGCGAAATGAATAAATCAACGCCCGGTACAAATGAAAAAGAGAGAGAGAGAGAGATAGATAGAGAAAAAAATAATAAATAAAAGGATGAATATGTTTGGATATTCGACAGAAAAAGGAATATTTTCGAAGATATTAAGGAGAAAATTATCTTCGTATTGGATTGGAGGGGGAGGGGGATAGGAATTACAGAAAATATATGAAAAATTTTCCGCCTCTAATAAGAGAAAAATTGGGTTGTTTTATTCATCGCAATTTGTACCCTGAAATCATTTCCCGCGAACACATTATATCAACGACAGAAAAATTCATCCTTTTACGAAAACAAATTAATTAGCGTTTCGATAAGTCAAGTAAACAGAACTATTATTGATAACTATTTTTTACAAAGGAATAGCATACTATTTGATCTTTTAGTTTTGGAACTCAAATGCTGTTGAAATTCTTACTTAAAAATTATCATGTTTAAGTCAAACAATAACAAAAACATTTGTTAAGTTTTTATGCCTGCTACATATTTATCAAATATAATAAAATAAGTATTGCCGGATAAATACAAGAGCTGGTATGATTTCTGATATGAAGCAAGAAAAGTATGTTTGGCTAATAAAGAGAAAATGGTTAATATAATAATAAATGAAGTAAAAACAATATAGTTACAGTAAACGATGTGCATGTAGTGGGGCTGTTTAATTTTCATTTGAACTAAATCAAAGAAAAATATTAACAAATGTTCAGCAAATGGTGACCAATAACAAAATAAAAAGCTTCGCGCCCATCGTTACAAGTTTAGTTTGTCGAAATAGATTTGTTTGTGATAATAGATTTATTGCACGATGATTAAAAGATAAGGGAATAGAATTATTGCACGTTAATTCATGAGATAAATTAACGTGCATTAATTCCATTCTCTTTAAACGCTCTGTATAAGTCATTTGATTATGTTTCCATGATGAACCAACAAACATCTTGTTTGATTTATTTCCGCCGTCGTGAGGCTTCATATTGATTTTCATAATTCTTGATTTACCAGCAGTAATGACATATAGGTTTTTGGTTTTGTTTGTCGCTCTACGGTCATTTTTGCACTGAGGCTAATTAGACCGGGACCTAAAGTTTAATGTGGATTCCGAACCCTCACAAACATACATGCCACTGCCAGGATTCGAACCTGCAGCTTGTGGTACCAATGGCCAGAGCACTAGCCAATTGGCCATCTTTACAAGAGAACATTAATTAATATTCGGTGAGAATACATAGCATAGACAGAATATTCGGACATAATCATAATATATATATGACTATATTGATATATGACTTCAAGTGTTTATGCAATCTCCAATCATCATATTCATCTGAAAACGAGTACCGAGAAATCTTCTCCAGGATTGAAATCTCCAGAAACCGAATCTATCTAATCACTGGAGCGACGCGAAACAGAAGACATCACCCATCCACAGGAGAGACTGGACAGCAAAAATAGAAGAGCCTCTCTATTAATTAAAAGAGAGGGTGTTGTAGTTGAATTTCGCGGGTGCGCTGATTCTGCTTCGCAAATGAGGGTCATAAAGTGATGTGGGCTGGGCCGAGGAGACGGGCCGAGTGAGATGATGGGTTTGGGATGAATCAATGAATTCCCTAAAGGTTACGGTCGTCTCCCAAGGGAGGGGGGTCATTTTATCGCCTGCGTGGAAGATGCAAATGAATTTGCCCACCCCACGTTCACGTCAAAACCTCCCTCGCTATAAAAGCACAATGGTGGTTTTTAATAAACAGGTACGCCATAGTAACACTAGTTTGATAACCCCAGTCGCTAATGAAAAGCTCAGGTAAGCATCCCCTGTTTTTTAATAAATAACTTTTGTTACATCGTAGTTTACCCACGCAATAATATATTTATGATACAGAAATGTAGCTCAACTTTTTTTTTTTTTACATTTATATGCTAATTATAATGACTTATATGACAGGCATAGTTTTGAAAGAAGTTGCAAAAATATAATCTACAAACAATAACTTCAAAACATAGAAAAGTGTATCGCGTTTATAGAAGACGTTAAAAGCAAGTCAAAATAAAGCACTGTGGTCAAAAACGTCACTTTTATTCACAGGTGTTTCCATTATTTTGATAGCCGCTGTATATCATAAGCAAATTGGATATACAATATATCCAATTTGCTTATGAGCTGCTATATTAAGAGCTTACATTTGTGTATTGTGCTGGTTTAAGAGTTTCAAAAGCAACCTAATAAATATCTATTTAAATTTGCAAATTCAAAGGAGTAAAATCTAGAATAGTTCATGCTGTTTTAGAAATTTTTTTTGCCTGCTTCGATTTTAGAGTAAAGGAAAAAAAAAGTCAGCCAGCACAAATGAAAATGCAAAAGTTAAAAATTCCGCAATAACTAGCTCACGTAATTCAATTTCACATGCTGCACATTATTACTTATCTTATCTAAATCCATCTTTATCCATGATACCACAGACACAAAACTGATTTTAAGTTAAAGAAACGAAGGAAAAAAAAATATATATATATGAAGAAACAGGAGTATTTTTAAACCACAAAAAACGCAGTGTTTCACTCCTGTGCTTTATCCTCAACATTTTGCACCGGACAGCCTAAGGCATAGAAAAAAATATCTTGTGTTAAGGAGAGAGAGAGAGAGAAAAAAAAAAAAAAAAAAAATCGGTTTTGATAAAGAACAGTGGATTCTAAAAAAAACTGGTACTTCGAATGCTCAGTCTATTTCAAAAATGTTGAGAAAAAAAAAATATTATCATACTCAAAATGCAAAGAGAGGGAGACGAAAAAAATTTATGAAAGCCGGCTTGTATAACGAACCCAACTTCCCATTTCTTGAAAATCGGATGTTTTACATGTTTTTGCAAAAAAGGCGAGAGGTGTAAAAGCTTTACATAGAAAACAGAAATATCTGTTATCGAACAAATAGTGAATACTAAGTTGTGTTCGAAAAAAAAAAAAAAAAACTAAAAGCAGATACAGTACTCCTTTCCGATCCACATCAGAAGCGGATCGAAAAAAAAAAATTTTTTTTTTCGAACTCAAACTTTGATCACATTAACCGGTTTTTCCCTCTTTCTTTCTGTTTTTTCTTTCACATGGAGCTCACATTATTAAAAAAATATCTTTGCAAGGAGAAAGTAAAGAAAGATCAAATAGCCTCATAGCAAGAGTATAATTCATTCAAGATTTCAAGAAAAGTTGAATTTTTGAAAGCATTTAGTTTTATGTAAACTCTTAAGAGTAAAATCCAAGTGAAAATTTTTTTTTTGAGTTTAAAAGTATGTAATAAAAAACAAATCTTTGAAGCTCTTTATTTGTTCTCGTGAAAACACCTGACGGACCGACTATTTTTAAAAATGGATTCATGGATAGATAATTAACTGTTAAAAAAATTTGCATATAAATAACTGATTGCAGTTGAAAAAATCCTTCAAAAGTTTAAAAACTTTGTTACATTTTTACAATTTTTATCAATATTAACATAAAGATTAAATATAGAATAAAAAAATAAACCATGTAAATTTAAAATTTCAGAATTATTACACGATTGCACCTATAATTCGCATTTAAATATCATTTTGGTGATATATCAATCGTTACGCGCTACTTTTCTATGCACTAATGCATCAGTCTATGCACTAATTCTTTATGGACATATACAGTTACAGTTGTAACATATACAGTTGTAACTAACAATGATATGCACATGCATATATTTGAACCTCTCCAAATTAGATAAAAGATTTGTATGAATGCATTCTGGATAAATACATTTAAAAAATCGATGTGGGCCTGATGTCCAAGTGACTAGCACTCTGGCGCTAGTTGCTACAGGTTTCGGATTCTAATCCTGATGGTGCCATGAATGTTTGTAATGGCTCGGAATCCACTTTAAGCCGCAGGTCCCAGTCTAATATGATTATTGGGCTTAGGGCTGACAAATCTACCGCGTAAAAAGCCAGAATTCCGTAGCCAAGTCAGACTTCTATCTACGGGTGTTCCATTGCAACAGAAACTGCCCCTCCCTCTTTTCCCACCTACCATCCATGAGGCTGCACAGGTTCTTGGACTTGGCTTAGATGTTGCCGTCTACCAAGCGGGATAAGAAACAACAAAAAAATCGATTAATATTTAAAAGAACATGATGAAATGAATTTAATAATTGCTTGAAAATATTTTAATGCAAAGACCAAGAATGTGGAATCCCATAAATAGTTTGTTAAAAAGGCATGTTCAGTGGCAAGCCTAAGAGTTTCAAGATAAAGAAATTATATTGCGAATTTCTTCTATTTTGAATTTTAATAATGATTATATTTAAATTTCTAACCTTCTCTGGCAAATATCTCTTTCTAACCTGCTCACTTCTACATCACAAGAAGATCATTAATAGTAGAATAACGGAAGAAGAGCTATTCTTTTTCGAAATGGGACAGAGTTCTAACATTTGACGGCCCTTTCCAAGTCATCCTGGAGATCTTCTTTTTCTTCAGAAGACACGCAGCTAATTCCAATAAGCCATTATCAACAAATAAAAGCGTCCGCCGTCAGGACACGGACAAGCCATTAGAAGAAATGCGATGGGAAGGAGAAAATTCCGCACACGACCGAAATTGTCAATGAGTGAAACGAGGATGGATGACATCCCAATCTCCACAGCAGACTTTATTGGGGGCCTAGGCGGTGTTTGGATACATGGACAAAATAAAAATGCTCTCCGCCGATATCCAATTACCGTAATACTTGGCAATACATTCACCTATGGTTAACAAGCAGCGCATTATTTAGTGGTAAATTACTCAGTATTACTGAGTAAGTTTACCACTAAATAATGCGCACTAAATAAACAACACTTCTATGTATGGTGGATTATATTATAAGCTTCGCAATTTCGTGGTTAAATAATATATTTTGTACATTATATGTTCTTTTAAGTCGCTCAATTACTAGTTAAGTTAAAAAGGTATGATAGTTGGTCTTCGTTAACTATTCATGTAGATAACATCCACTGAATTATTCTATTCGGTATTATATATTTTGTAGATTATATATTTTTCTAAGTCGCTCAGTTACCAGTTAAGTTAAAAAGGTATGATATTCAGTCTTCGCTTTCATGTAGATAAGATTCATTGAGTCATTCTGTTCGGCATAATATATTTTGCAGATATTTTTTCTAAGTAGCGCAGTTGCTAGTTAAGTTAAAAGGTAATATATTTGATCTCTGTTAACCGTACATGCAGATAAGATTCACCGAGTTATTTTATTCGGCATAAACACGGTAATACAATCATTTTATAAAATTTTTTTTTTCATTAAACACTACTTTTATTCCGTATTTATGTACTATTTGTTTTATTTCCCATTATGCATAAATTTTGTCTTCAAATTTACTTAACATTTTATAAAGAATCATATATTTTATGCGTGGTAATTTTTCACGTAAGGTCAATTGTGTCTAATTTTCATAACCAGACACAAATGCAATCAAATTGACTACTTCTAATACACTGTATAAACTAGTATATATTTTCCTTTGCAGTTAAAAATGAAACTGATCCGTTGAAATCAAATTGCTACGACGATCGACATTTATTAGCGTAGTAAGAGTATAAATAATTAACCAAAATGTTACAAGCTTTATATTAAAAAGATATTCCGGCATTATATCATCTTTTTTACTCTTAAATTTTCTATTCTAATAATAAATATACTATGAAGTTATCATTCTTTGTAGAACTAAAAGTGATGGAACTTCAGAAAGAAAATTAGCTTGGTTTGGTTTGTCACTTTGTGCTCACTTTAGGCTAATTAGGCCTACAGCTTAACGTGGATTCCAAACCATTAACAAACATCCATGCCAACTCCAAGGATTCGAATCCGAAGCATGTGGCACCAAAGGCCAGAGCGCTAGCCAATTGTCTATCAGGTCGCTCCAGAAAGAAGAGTCGTGAAAAAAAAGAATATTCAAGTATGACTTTTTGACAAATATTATAATAGGAATTTGAATTAAAGAGAATTCCTAAAACAGATGAAATTATTTGAGGTTTGTTTGTCGAACTACTGTCATTTTATAGACATAGACCGGGACCTACAGTTTAATGTGGATTCCGAACCATTCACAAACATCCATGCCACCCCCAGTTTGAACCTGAAGCATGCGATACCAAAGGCCAGAGCGCTACCTAATTGGTCATCAGGCAGCGAAATAATATGAGGAAAATATAATATAATTACAATGATGTGTTTTGTAATAAAATGCAGGCAGCCTTTCATAAAAACGTATAAGTTAGTTAAAATAAAAAAAAAAAAGGAGGGGGGGAAGGATTTTTCTTAAAAACAAACAAACAACCAAAAAAACCTAAAAAACGAAGAAAGATTACAAAACATAATTTAACCCTAATATATCACAAAATTAAATAAAATAACGAGGAAAGATTAATCATAAGACGGTAGAGAGCGAAACCTTGGTCTTAACTGCCTTGTCGAATACGTAAAAATGCTGCGAGCCTCAGAGCGATCTGAAGTAGAACCTAATTAGCGACTTCCTCCGACGTGATCAAATCGGGGAAATATTTCCTTTCCTTTAAGTTATTAAAAGGGAAGGGAGCTGATACTTTGTATAAGACTTGCTTCCTGGAGGCTTATTCAATATTTTCGAGGGCGGCTGCAAAATATATCTTAATCTTTGCATCACATGCTCATCGTCTTTCTTTTTAACATTTTAGTTTAAATTTTTATGAGGTAGGAAAAGCCCTCGGCTATTAACGGAAGAGAAAATTAAGAGGAAAGGCTCCCCCCGCCTTTTTTTTTTTTTTACTTATTGAAGGAGAGAAGAGAAAAATATCATCCAGAGATTTGTTTCTTTTACCTTTTAACGCCCTATCCCTCCCCCTACCTCACTTTATTTTTTTTTCAACGCTAAAACTGTGAAGTTCAAAGGTTAAAAGAAAGAAAATTCGAGGGAAAAAAAAAAAAAAAAAAAAAAGAAAAATGTATACCAAAGAAAATCTCGCGCTTTAACTTCTTGCCCAGGGGTTCAGAAAGCTTTCTATGTTTGCTTTTCTCATTTCGCGTAATTAATTTAGATTTTTTTTTTTTATTACTTTCCCTAGCGGTGTGGCTCAAACGCGTTGTTTTCGTAAAGATTAAAGTGCAAGATCTTTCACTTTTTCTTTTTTTCTCTTTCTCCCACCCTTTTTCGTCTCTCCTTTTCTTTGACGTAAAGTGGTTTCGAAAAATATAAAATAAATTTTCTATTCGAAGTATTTTTCTTTTTTTTTTTCAAGAAAAAGAAAAGCAGAAGGGAGGAAAAACACACCTACTTTAATTAACACAACTGCAATAGCTCGGGCAGCAACAACAAAATTAATAAAAAATCAAAACCATGTAAGTTTTACGGCGACAGGAGGCCCCAGCCTTTTTAGAATTTAAATTAAATTAACTGATTTTTAATCGCCTAAAAGTTCCAAAAAAAAAAAAGTTTTATATAAATACGAAATTATACATGACAAGAAAACCGAATCACTTAGAGATGCCACATAATAAGCAATCTGCCTTATAAGTAAAATAAGCACTTATATTATAAGTAAATAAGAGTTTTATAAGTTAAATAAGCACTCTTCCTAAATTTATATAATGCAAAATACTAGAAACAATAATCTAACATCTTTCCTTAAAAAACAGGCAAAGACTACGTGTACTTCATTAGTGTTTCAACGACAGATAAAGAATATTTTCAACAATTACCTCCTTATTAAATTTATTTCTTATTTATTCTCTTATTTCCCGAGCAACAAGGATTTCAAAATTTAATATAAATGAAATTAAAAAAAAAAAAAAAAACTGTTGTTGTAATGCAACTGCATTGTAACTAGGTGTGGTTGGGATGAGACTTGAGACAAACTCACAGCTTATTTACACACGCACATACAGTGACGTACAATATTTAACACATTTAAAGACATATAGTTATTAATTCGTGAAAGGATTCCACTTCTAAGCCGAAAATCCGATATTTAGCTACGCGTAGTATGAGCGAAATATACTTATTCTCCGTGTGAGAGTTTGTAGGCCAATTAATACACAGGATTGTGCTAAATATATTTCCTCTCGGGTTGAGAGACTGCAAACTAAACGTTTCTCTGCGGGAGCACAAATTGCAATGTATTTCCTCTCAGGTGAGAGTCTCGTTGCTTACTGACAATTTCTCCTGAAAGCCACAGGGGGCACTCTTGCAATACGTAGGAGGAGTGTTTGTTTGGTTTGACGCTCTACGGTCATTTTGTGCACACTTTGACCGGGACATGCAGTTTAACGCGGATTCTCAATCCCTAACAAACATCCACGCCACGGCCAGGATACGAATCTAAAGCCTGTGGTATCAAAGGCCACAGAACTAGCTAACTGGACATCAGGTCGCTGCAGTGCGTAGGAGGCAGCATGGTTAAATTATATACTTAATTTTAAAATATGCGAACTTAAATGGGTTTGAAAATCATATATAAAGAAAATTATTAAAACAAGTTAAATAATTAACCAATCAGAATTGAGGCAACATTCAAAAGACATTCTATCAGCAACTGGAAAAAAATCGGACATTAAATTTAGAGCTATTCTTCCTATAGCCCATGAAAAATGACAAAATAAATAAATATTAGGCATTGTTGCTTCAATAAAAGTGGTGATCAATAGTCTGAAACCGACTAAAGGAATCATGTATATAAAGATTACATGGAAGGAATCTATGTTTTTCAACATAAGTTTACTTGTCGCAACGGATAGAAATCAAAAATAAGAGTGATTTCTAAAGCTTCAATAAAAACTAAAGTGACATATAAAGATGAAAGATGATATAGTATCAATATGTCAAAGATCAAATTATAACAACATAATAATAAAAATAAAATACCTCAGGGCAGATCAACTTGACTTTCTATCGTCAAAGAATAAAAAGAAATTTTTTTATTGTTTTTTCCTCACTACGAAGAGAAATGGATCTTCTCCATTAAGTGCCTTGCATGATGTAACGCATTAAATTCTTTGCTCGAAACATAATAGCCAAGAAAAGAAATGGTTAGCGAGGAGAAAGAAATGCAATTACGATAGGGGAACAAGATCGTATTTTAATTCGGAAGTATTGTGCAATGCAATACCGAATAAAAATAAGGTCGTTTTTTGGAAAAAGGGAAAGAAAAATCATTAAATAAGGGTTAATACTGGATAATTAAAAAAGAAAAAAAAAATCTAGAAATTAAAAAAAAACTGTTTTTATGTGGCTAACTAGGGATGTATTTAAGTTCAGTTTTTGTGTCTAAATTAAAAATCCTTTAAATAATTGTTTCTCATCCCACTTGTCAGACAGCAACATCTAGACCAAATCAAAGAACCGTCTCATGGAAGGAGGAAAGGGGGGCAGCTTCTGTTGTGATAGAGCACTCGTAGTTAGTAGTCTGACTTGGCTCCGTGACGCTGAAGAAGGAGGGCAGTGCCTTCCGGGAGGATTTTAAGGGTAACTATCCCGCATTTGCATCTCGTATGGGAGAAAAATTGGAAACTCCCCAATATGTAGTTCGATTAACGAAGCAAGATGCTGATTATCACAAACGCCATCGACTCTCCTCGCTTTTTCGAAACAGTGTCCACAACAACGCTGTCAGCGAATTGAATCTCACCCCTAATGCTTATCAGCGTTGCACGTTGCCACTGAACCACGAGTAGGGCAATTATAATCGTAAATGTATACTTAACATACGTAAATAACAATAAGAAATTATTATTGTATATTCTATTAGTACCATACGACAGAAAAGAATAAATAAATAAATAAATAAAAACTCAATCTAAAAAATTAATTTATTACAGAATTAAAAAAATAGTATAAATGCAACGAACTAACAAAAATAGTTAAACCCATAAATATTTTATTTATATATACAAAAGGTACATCTCAAAGGTAACACAATAACTATTTTTTTACATCAACGCAGCATAAACTTAATAAGAAAAATATCTCGATTTAAAGATCTGTTAAACTCAGCGATATTAAGTGAAAAGGTAAAAGAAAAGAATGATAAATTCCAGTTCGCCAAAGTGGACATCGCGCGCCAACGCACACTGATCTTGGCGACCCTAATAAACGACTGCCAGACAAGAACAAATTGTACGGATGGAAAAATCATAATGACAAATGAAGCATGCATTGCATCATGGGATAAGAAGCAAAACAAAGGAAAAAGGCAGACCGACAATAAAATGAATGAAAAAAAAAAAAAAAAAACCCCACGAAATAATGACGGGACTTCTCATCTGCAGACCACCAGCCAGCATTTTCTAATGAAATATTCGCGTGAAATGAGTTTTCTTGATTTGATTCTGATGTTTAATTGTTAATTTCGAGATCACTCGTAGGTGACCGGCGGTTTTGGCGAGAACTCTGTCATTAATTTTTGGTTTTTTTTCTTTCCTACCACGGCAAGAGATGAAAGGAAGGGATAATTAAAAGGGAGATAAAAACGAAAGGGACGGAATTGGCCTCTAATGGAACGTCAGACGCATTTTTCTCTGTCACAGGCATCGGTGGGAAGTCTCTCTCTCTCCCAGAGAGGAGGGATGATGAAACGAATAATTTGATGGCAATTTTCAATTTGCTGCCGCAAAATGAGTGTCTGGAGTTGTATTATTAAAAAAAGCGAGCTTAAAATGAAATTAATCTATTTGGAAAGAGGAAATAAAAGGACATTAATCTATAATTCGAAGCAAAATAAAAAATGATGAATAAAAACAAATAGCTACAGGGACAATCGAAAATTTACAGTTTATAAAAATGAAATTAAACGGTATGCTTTTTTTTTTTTTAATTTAAAAATCAACATTTTTACTTACTGTTCCTTTGTTGTTTTAAAAGGAAAATGAGAAATGATGAATTTAAGGATGTTTTGTATCTTTTCAAACATTAATAATATGTAATTTTATTTTGTACTAGTAAAGAAAATATTGGAAAACGTGGGATATATATTTGTTGTTGTTGTTTCTTGTTCCACTTGGCAGTTATTTACATCAAGTCCAAGAACCCGTATGGATCAAGGTTGAAGGGGGCAGTTTCTGTTGTGATGGAGCCCCCGTAGGTAGAAGTCTGACTTGGCTCCGTGACGCTCTACGGTCTTATGAGAACGGGACCTACGGCTTAAAGTGGATTCCGAACCATTCCAAACATTCATTCCGCCGGGGCTCAAAACCTATGGCACCGAGCACAAGACGCTCGGCCATTTAGGTCAGTGACTATAAATACATATTATAATTATATATTTAAAGAAATATACTAAATAATATTACAGAAATACTGTAATTATTACAGTAATTATATTACTGAAAAATATATTTAAAGCTATGTTTAAAATCCGAAGTTACATTGTATTAAAAAGTTTTATTATTGAAAAAATTAGATAATATATCAAAAAACTAAATTTATAAATAAATAAAAAAATAATACATAATTTAATTTTTTAACGATATTCAATTCTTTACCAATCAATATTTGAGAAATGCATTAAAAGAAATTTATTTTCGCAATCAAATTTAAAAATCAACATATTTTTCCCCCACATAAAAAAAAAAAGAATTGAATGTGCTATAACATTGTCAAATAAATTTAAATATCTTCAGACAAACAAGAAACAATAGGAACGGTATAATTGAAAATGACCAATTAAAAATAAGTTTCAATAAACGAAATGAAATAATTATGTTCTCAGGATCCAACAGAATTAGAAAGAAAAATAATCAAAACAATACACGAAGAAGGATTAAAGGGGAAAAAAAAAAAAAAAAAAAATCGAGGTATTCATTGTTTTAAATAAATATTTTAACTTTCCAAAGTGAATAACACTGATAAAATGTAATAAGTTAGTTAAAAAAACTAGAAGCTGTGATTAGGGTGACAAAATGAGCTCTTTCGTTTATCAACCAATTATCACGAAATAGTAATACCCCATTAAAATATAAACGCGGTTGTCATGGCAGCCGCCAAGCAATGATTGTTAAAAGACGGCCAAGTTTTAACTGAAATCATTTTTTACCGGAAGGACTTCGAATTAAAGAAATCTTACACTATTTGAAAATTGCAAATTAAAATATAATATTTCTCGTTTTACAAGTTTCATATGTTACTCCTCTATAATCCCGATTACACATTACATGTTATAAATAAACAAAATCCAGATAAAGCTCATATAAATAAGTAGTAATGTTTAAAAAAAATAATAATAAGTAATGCTTTTAATCCCCTCCCCACTTCTTTTTTTAAACCAAGTTATCAAGAGTACAATAATTGGAATGCCTATTTCTGCTGCTCTCAACAAACTTCTTAAGATTGGGTTATTTTGATAAATAAACGTGAATCTAGAATTAAAAATTCTGTTTTCAAGCATTTTAAATCATCAAAATTAACTGAAACGCTTTTTTTCCCTTGCAAATGGTACATTCATACTTTAAATTTTTATTAGGTGCATCAGCTCAGTGGTGCAACAGCTCCATGGTGGCCAAGACCATCTGTCTGCTGCCAGATTTCTAGATGGTGGATGATTTTTTTACGGGGTAGGGTTGTCGCCCAACGCTCTACGGTGATATTAGGACCGGGACCTACGGTTAAAAGGGGATTCCGAACCACTACAAACATTCATGGCACCGCAGGGACTGGAACAAGACACCTGTGTACCGAGCACCAGAGCGCTAGCCACTCGGCCATCAGGCACCTAATGATTGAAACTCGTTTTCCCGAATTTTGATTTCTATTCCCCTCATAAGTTTGACCTTTACAGATCTCTTAACAAAAAAATAAAACTATCTACAACAGACATTTAAAAAAAAAAAAAAAAAAAAAAAATTCTTAATTCTCCTTCGTACATTCGATTTCGAATGAGAGCGGCGAAGGGAGACACGATTCCATTCGAAGTGACAGCCGAAAGGGAGGGGCGCGAGAGAAGTCAAACGCGTTGAGAGCGGCCCCAATCGGCGATGCGAGGAAATGGATGGAGAGAGGGGCGCAATCAAGATTAAGGGGATGAATTATTAATCGGCCGAGAAAAGAGGAAGCGACAGGGACCCAATAGATACTGATGCCCCCTCCCACCTTCTACCCTTCCAACAGAACCGGGATCCGGCCGACGGTGGAAATCAGGATGTTAGAAACAATTCAGTATCTGTAATTATGTCCGAATTTATCACGAAATAGATGTCTTCACAATTTAAAAGGAAAGTATAACAAAAATAAATATACGTAAGTTGGACTTGCGAGCAAAAATGCTTCTTAATCAATTGCAGGCGGATATAGAGAATTCGTGTATTAAAGGAATAACTCATAAAATATGAATATCTCTCTATGGTTCGCAATGTGTTGAAAATGATTCGCTAGAAGTTGACAGTAGTTAGATTTTCAATTACGTACATGGATATTAAATGTGGTCCCTTGTTTTCAAGATTTGATTTGGTTTGACGTTCGACGGTCATTTTTTGCACACTTTAAGCTAATTAGACTGAGGCCTAGATTTAAAGTGGATTTCGAACCACTAACAAACATCTGTGCCAGGATTCGAATCTGAAACATGTGGTACCAAAGGCCAGAGCGCTAGCCCAGTTAGCCATCAGGCCGCTTGTTTAGAAGAAGCAAAAATATTTACGATTGAATAAAAATTTGACAAAAACACCAAGTTAAGAACACTTTTATGCTATCCATCAATATTTTATTAATTTTAACTAATATTTGTTGAAGTAGCATTTCTAATTCAAACAGTTATTCTAAAAATATACATAATATCGAGTGATCATTGACATATTACAGAAAATATTATCATCATCATTGGCGAAACAGCCCCATGGTGGACCAAGGCCGTATGCTCACTGGCAAATTTCGAGATAGGAGATTTCTTTTTACAGGGTAGGATTGTTAGCCATACACCAAACGTTCTACAGTTATATTAGATAGGGACTAATATGACTATAGACAGTTTATGAATATTACGGTTTAAACAGGATTGCGAACCATTATAAACATACACGGCACCGCCGGGACTCGAACTCGAAATCTACAGTACCGAGCGCTAATTACTCAGCCATCAGGCCCCATAATAAATGCAGTAAATAATATTCTATTTATAATTAAAATGATTAATCTAAATAACAGTCTTCGGATAGTAGGGCATATTTGTTGCATTTCATAATTACTAATGCTTATTATTATTATAGACTAAAATCACGTTGACTAAAATCTGAATGAATGTTTTTCTTTATCCTGATTAAATGTAGCAGTATTGCAAACGAGCCAATCTGACTACTGGTCGATACATATATTTTAATTTTCACCCTTATAAAACGCATTTTATAACGGATACATAGACATACCATATAGAACTAATTCTGGATGAGTGTTTTTCTTTTATCCTGATTAAATTTAGTAAATAATTAAGTCAGTATTAGAAACGACCTGAACGTTAATGATGGGTACAGATATTTTAATTAGATAGATAGTTTAATTTTCACTCCTTATAAAACACATTTTATTACGGACGCATAGACATACCACATAGATCTAAGCAGAATAAGAGAGGTGACTATTAGCATACCTTATTAACAGAAGTAAACCAAAACTAGAAGAGCGAAATTATGCCGTCTCATCTAATTGCTAATCTACCTCAATATGAGCGGGAGATCCCAGTGCTTTCCTTTAAATAGACTTGTTTTTAGCCGAGAAAGCACGTTAGGAGCCATTACCATTCGTTATCTGCACCGACTCAGCCTCACGTGAGGGTCTGGGAGTTTTACAACCGCAATCACTCCCGCCTTAACGACGGGCCCGTTCCCCCATCATCCACCCGAAAACTCATTTGCGACTAATTAGGGCGCTGGGCGATAACGATCACAAAATATTACAAGAGCCCCCTCACAATGGATTGCTGAATTTTCCATTCCCACAAACGATAACGACCGCTGCCGCAGCACAGACGCAAGAAAATTTCTCAGGGGCGCGTCATTACGGTCCTGTTTTGCTGGGGCGAAATTATTTTCTCTGTCCGGTCCAGGTGGGAAAAGGCACCCCCACCTTATCGGAGAAAAAACAGCCCGTTTCCGCGCCCTGCCACAAACGACTCCGATTAGGCAATGGCTTTTGCGGAAGCAGTGTGCATATCACAAATCCAGCAGCAGCAGCATGGTTCGGTTGTGGCACCAGGTCTCGCGGAAGACTCAGACAACCCGCGGCGGTAATGGGGTATGCAAAGGACTGGCAGGTAGGAAGAGCCACGGAGGACACTGGGGCAAATGACTTGCATCTTCCTGGGCGGCTGAATGAAATAATTACAAAAATTGAATAGAAGCAGGCGTGACGAAATGCGTCAATGTTAATGAGTGGTCTCTATCTCGGGTTATTTGTTGCAATTAACGTTCAGATTCACTAATAGCGATGGCTGAGCAAAAGATAAAAATGCAATTGTACACAAACAAATGCCAAGGGAGCTGGTAAAATTTTCAATTTATAATATTTACGTTCCTTCTAGTGAAACACAATTGAATTTTAAAAGATAAACTGTGTATATATGCATGATCTGTCAATCTATATTAATTATTCGCATTCGTATAATTAACATATATGGATTACATGGTTATTATCACGAGAAGCATAAAGCATGTCATCTTGAAAATAAAATTCACAACCCCTGGCGCTAAATTCCGCGAATGGCCATGGCCTTCATGACAACGCATTTTTATGCACAATTTTTTTCTTTTCCATTGTCATTTCTTCATTGGCTTATATCTTTTTCCACTTCTTTCATCCATTCTTTCCTGGACATTTAAAGCCTCCTCTAATCATCTTAACTTTTACGTATATTCTTTGTATTATCTCTTTTCTATTATCTTCCATTTGTTCCATATGACCCAGCCACTGGATTCTGTCGACTTAATTACATTCGTAATATACTTTTCCTAGTAATATAAATATATTAAATTGTACTATTATTTTGGATTTTCCAAATCCCATCATCATGGGCAGGTCGGAAAATTCTTCTCGAGATCTTTTAATTCCATGTAATGAGTTACGACAAACTAATAGAATATGCAATCCAGTGGAGGAGACAGTACAGATTAATCCACTAAAGGGCATCCTGGACGGATCAATGTTGCTTCGGGTTATATTGGAATATCAGAAGGAGTTTACCTTGAGGCTACAAACATTTCCAACGGAGTATCTCAGCCAAAGCACCCCACTACAGAGATCTCATCACACAAATCCTTGAGAATGGTTATTGAACCAGGTTAGTGTACTGAAACAACTGAGAATCAAGCCGGAATTGAATATCTAAACTATTACTATGCAATGATCTGCATTTATCTGAAATTTGTTAAATTTTCTCATTAGAACATATTTACATTCTGAAAACATTTAAACAGCATGTTGTGATCAAGTATATTAAGACGTAAAATAACATAAAAGCAACAAATTATTTTTTCTTAGCTCCACGGCATCTTAGCCATTTTGTTACGACTCCAGTATATTTAATTTTCTGAATTTTATTTAATAATAAATATGTTCGTACAAAAACATTATCAGGATATAGTAAAACATTTAACGAAATTCTATCAGTATACACAAAACATTTAATGTTTTTTGATAAAAATACTACGGAAAATCCTAATGAATTGTAGATTTCAGCCCATGGCCTTTGAAAAGGCTGTACCATGCTTCATCTTACGAATTGGCGAAAAGCACCCCCTGTGGCGTTCAGGAGAAATGATCAGTTGGCCTACTATAAACTGAAGATGAAGTATATTTCGCCCATCCCGCGCGTACCTGAGTATCGGGTTTTCGGCTTAGTTGAATCCTTCCACGAATCTATAATTATATGTCTTTAAATGTGTTAAATATTATTTGTGTTTGGTGTTTTTCCATGTATAAATAACACTGCGAGTTCTCCAATCTGTGCTTCAACTATTTCAACCCAACCACATCCAGTTACAATCCTCTGGCCATTGGTATCACAACTTCAGGTTCGAATCCTGGCGGTGGTAAGGATGTTTGTGAGTAGTTCGGAATCCACTTTTTAAACTGCAGGCCCCGGCCTGTTTAGCCCTCGTGTGCACAAGATGACCGCAGAGCGAGAAATCAAACCAAACTCAGTTACAATCTGATTGCCCAATCTGCACACTACAAAGCTTATTAATAATTCTTGCTTTGGCAGAAAATAAAGTTGCAGTAGGCATGAGAATAGTAATTTTTATGCGATTAGCAATGGTAATTGGCGAACTGTTTTGTTCAGAAAAATAATTGTAATTGTTGTAAAAAGTTCTAGACATTTTGTAGTCTCTGAACTTGTGTAAAAATGCTCAGACATTTTGTACACAAAGACATGTTTTCATGTCGAAAATAATCGTGTAAGGCAAATACAAAAAGAAAATATAGCATCCAAAATCACAGAAAAATACTTTTAATGAAGGAGAATATATTTTATCTACCTTTGCCAATTGCAGGCTGAACACTTGGTACGGTTTTATGCAGTCAACAAATTCACTTATTTATGTTCGATGAATATCTGACTTTGTGAAATATTTTCGAGTATTTACAATTTTAAAAGATGAAACTTCCATCTTAAACAAAAGCTACTTTTTACAGCACACAAATCAAAATTTTTTGTTCGTTGTGAGATTAATCTATTTTTATAATTTTCAGGGAGCGAAAAGTGAAGTAGTGGCGCGAAGAATTAGACAAATCAAATAACCAGAAGATTAACGCAAAAATGAGAAGTTGCTGGGAAAACGAACTCAGTTCATTTAAATATCCAATTAATATCATCTTTTGCCGTGTTTACTTTAGGGCTTCAGCCAGAGGAATGAAAAATAAGGCTCGTGCGGTTGTTAGGGAAATAGAAAGAGCAAACAAATTGCGTTTCGGGCAGATGCCAGGTTTTCACGAACTTGGTTTTTCGACGAAAATCCACATCCGGAAAGCAAATAAAGACACACTTGCGAGGAAAAATCAATAAAGCGCCATGGGTTTAGGGGAAAAAAAAAGGGCTCGCAAAAGGATGCTGTAATAAAGCAGACGAACTCATAAGGAATGGATGGGCTTTGGCGATTTACTTCCATGAAGTGAAAATGATCTGTAAAAATGACACGCATGATGGTTCTCAATTTGTTAGTTGAAAGCATAGAGTGCAGAGAATGAAACAGGGATTTTTACTTTCTGTTTTTTCTTTAATGGAGAAGCAGGCCATTGAAAAATATATATGTATATATTTTACCTTTTCAGAAACATTGCCAAAGATTTATGTTTTTGAATGATTTATTTATATTCATTTCAAGAATGCAGGACAAATTGAAATGAAGACATATTTTCAATAAATTTTGAAACAGCAAGTCAGCATTATTGAAATAGCAAGTCAATGTCAAAAAATTTTTTTGCGTGTTTGGATATGTAATTTACTATATATATATATATATATATCTATATATACTTCTACTTTACTACTATATATTTCTGAAGTAATAAGTAATCTAAATTCCCAATCAACAAAGTTAAAAGGAGAAAAATTGAATGATTTATTTATATTCATTGCAAGAATGGGACAAATTGAAATGAAGCCATAATTTCAATAAATTTAAACTCCAGATTATTAAACTCGAATTACAACAAACAAAAACATCTTTTTTCTGTATTAGAGACCTATTTTGGCCATTAAATGAGCTGTTTTGACTACAAAATGACATACAAATTAAAAGTGTCTGTTAAACGAAATTTGAACAACCGATACACTATTATTGAAATAGCAAGTAAATGTCAATTTTTTTGCGTGTTTGGATTTGTAATTTAATACTTTTTGAAAACTAATTAAAATATAATAATTTGAAATTGTAGTATAAACATAATAGAGGTATCCATAATAATAAATTCATTTTAAGATGCTACAAAATGTCTACTACTCCTTTCTAAAGCAGTCAGTAATTTGAATTCCCAGCTAACAAAGTTAAAAGGAGAAATAATTTCAGAATAAAACACAAAAAGCCATACATTTTCAACCCATTTTGAGAATCAAATTTGATTCTCAACATATATAAGCGCAAATCCGAATAGAAAATAATAATAATTAATTTTCCAACCACTTGAGATTAAGCTGAAATACTGACCAAAAAGCATAATATCTTTACTAAAAACAAACCAAAATTCAGCCTTTTCAAAAATTCAAATTTAGATGGGGCCTTGCATTCAATTTAATTGTTTAATTTTAGAATCTTATTTCTACATAATTCACGCTCCCAATATGTTTCAGAAAATGTGTGTCTTTAATAAAAGTAAATTTTGAAAAATCATTTTATGAACATTTTTAGTTTTCTTCCTTCATAAGCCAACTTTAAGCAATCACTATTTCGGAAACAGCTATAATATACATGATTATTCATACATAATTTTTCACGCCATAAAAATGGAGGGGAAAAAATACCCGTTTTGAGAATCAAATTTATCAACTATATAAGCGCATATCAGAGCAAAAAAATAATTAATAATTAATTTACCAATTAGTTGAGATAAAGCTGAAATATTGACCAAAAAGAATTATAACCTTACTAAAAACAAACCAAAAACTGTCAAAAACAAGGTGGGTCTTACATTAAATTATTTCATACTTTAATTTTCGAATCTTATTTCTACATAATTCATGCTCCCAAATATGTTTCAGAAAATGTGTGTCTCTTTAATAAAAGTTAATTTCACAAATCATTTTGTGAACATTGTTAATTTTCAACCTTCATAGCCAACCTTAAGCAATCACTATTCCGGAAACAGTGATTGCTTAAAGTTGGTTTAAATTCGGAAACAGCTTCAGCGAAAACTTCCACGGCCGACACAAAAGATGATAAAAATCCCGAATTAGAAAAACCATTGGCATTAAGAGAACAGAAAGCCTGTAAAAGACGAAACTAAGGGCTGCCTGCCTACCTAGGATGGAAGGCAAAATTCGGGGAAACTTCCTTAATTTTTAACGGCCGCCAAAAGCAGCAGCTTTCTTAGGGCGCTTCGCACCCAATAAACTATACATCGTCCTCGTTAAAGGCTGGGGACGCTAAAAATCTTCGCCCATGGCTGCATCGAAAATTTATGGCCGAGCAGAACTTTCGGAGGAACGCTAAGCGATTTATGCTAATTCAAGAACACCAAGGGAGCAAACATCAAATATTGATGGGTGTGCGGGGAGCAGGGGGTGGGGACACTTTTAAGTCTGTTTGTCTTCGGTCCCGTTCCGAATCTGATGAGCGGGCCATCTCCCTCCCGCGGAAATCAATATCCAGTGCCCAAGTAAAACAAACATATAATGGTAGTAAGAGTTCTTTGCAGAGGAACGGAATTTGTGCGGCCACAAATATTGGCGGCATTATAAAGTAACTTGTTTCAGTACCCTTCCTTTCCTCCGCTCAATGCCGACTCTTTTATGGGTGGATCCCCACTGAAGATTAAAGCTTGTGCTGACAAAAGGGAACGGACCCATTCTTTCACTTCGTTTGAAATAATTAGGAATTTCGATGGAGTTGAATGAAAAGACGGTTATCATCCGTAAAATAACAGACGGGAATTCAATTTTGAAGATTCAAAAGAATTGCCCCAAATTAGTTAAAATTAAACTAAGAAAATACTAATAATTTCACATTCTAATGATATGATTAAAAGATGGCCAATATTCATTAAAAAGATTCAGTCCACTAGAACTAAAATTACCATAAAATACGATCGATAAACATATTAGAAGCAAATATATTTAAGAAAAAGAAATATATTTTTAATATACATAGCGAGGAGGTATGTATAATAATAAATATATTGGCAAGTATGCAGATAACTACCCTATTATGCCGCTGATGCAATTAGGAAAGATAGTAACATATAAAGTAGCATATCCAATTTATGACAGGCATATTTACAAGAATTTGTATCAAAGATAGACAACACAAGAAATGATAGTGACAGTAGTATTTTTTCCCACTAGAAGAGATATAGTATTTCTGTTCCCAAGAGAAAGGAATGTATATTCTTTAACAAGTGCATAATAACAACCTATCACTAAAATCTGGCAGCAGATAAGCAGTTGCAGATATTTATATTAAATGCAATTAGTGTTTTGTTCTAATGAGAACAACCTATCACTCAAATCTGATAGCAGATATTCAGCGTCATGGATAATGAGACCTCATGAAATTTAAGACTTTCACAGGTGGAAACAATTACAGATGGAATATGGACTATGTCATGAGTTGCTGCATCGGGATTGATGGTAGATCATGGGCCTCAGAAGTGTCCACTTCAAGGAGAAGTGAAGAAAGTTGACCACTCTCCAACTGACGGATTTTTCTTACAAGGAGGTTTTTGGGGAAGAGGAAGTAAGTTCCTTGATGAGTCGGCAAAAAGTGTTGTCTTTTCTCTGAAGTGACTGAACTGGCCGGAAATTCCGCCTGTTTACAAAGTGAGACCCTTGTGGTTTCGTGTATTGTGCGATAATTAAAGTCTGCCGCAGACCGGGTGCATTAGATTCGTCGTAGACTCGAGAACTCTGAAATCTCCGACCTTGGAGTGAACGGCATTTGTGAATCTAATTTATAATCTTTAGTTTTCATTTCTTTGTAAATAGAGTACTGTATATAGATATATATGGCAATTAGTCTGCGCCTAGTTTGATAATATTTGATTAAGATACTCATGGGTATTATGAATTTAAATAATGTGTTGGTCCATCAATAGCAAGCAAAGATTTTACAATATTAAAGGATTTAATTTTGATCGAAGTAGCAAACATGCTATTTTTTAACTAATGAATCATTTGCTATCTTATCTAGAGCAAAAAGCAATATCCTTATCATAGTTTCGGGGCATGAAAGATTAGTTGGATATCTCGACTAAGCTTCTATTATTGAAAGAAGTGGATAACTTTAAAGAAAACAGAAATGAGATATATAGATCTTGGTAATGAAAAATTGCATCAATGAAATCTAATTACAAGAGCCGGATTTAGAAAAAGTTTATGTTAAAGGGAATAATAATGCTATTCATTTACATATTAAGAGAGCTGAACTCCTTGTAATCTCTACTAACAGAATGCAGAAAAAAAAAAAAAAAATATTAGTACACCGTGTAAATCAATATAAATATCGGACTTTTCATCTTTAGTAACAAAAATAATAAGTAAATAAAACAAATTATACACATTTCTAAGTAATGTGCATTTCTCTTGGTTAAATGATAAGCAAAATCCTTATTTTTTTTTTATAGGTTTACAGTCCTTTTTTTTTTTTTTTTTTTTTTTTTTTTTTTTATTCATAATTGAAAGATGCAGCAAAAAGGAAGCAGAAATGTAATGGCATTTTTAAATGGCATAATTTGAGAAGCATTAAAATGCTCTCAACGAAATATTGGCCACCGAATCGCACTTTAAAAAATATTTCCAAGGAAAAAGAAGAAATACAGGAAAGGGTGGAGGGGAAAAGAATCTATTACTATAAAACTTGAAACGCTGTTTTTCTCATTTTTTTTTTTTTTTTTTTTTGTTTTAATTTTTAAAGATCTGAGAGAAAAACTCACGGAAAGCTTTTACAGGAAGGAAACATAAACAGGAACATGATTAGAGAAAGAGAAATAAAAAAAAGGGACCCATTTAATTTAAGTACACTATTCTCCTTCTCATTTGATGCGTTTATGAATTTTAAACGATAAAATGCAATTTAGCGAAAATTTAACATCGTGTTTTAAAAAGAAAAAAAAAAAGAGCGATTTATTTATCTGTTGTTCTGCTTTATCTTTCTCTTTCTTCCTAGTGCAACTTAAAGAGAATTTAAAATAAAATAAAAAAAAAAAAAAACGACGAAAACAAATTTTTGTAAGATATTGATTTCTGCCCTTCTCGCATGTTAGCGTCGGTTAAATTTTTCTCAAGAAATCTTAAAGCGGGTACTTGCAAAATGTATCGATGCAAACGTCTTTCTGGCTCGAATGAGATAGTAGCACGTGAAAAAGTGTTCGAATTTGCTTCATCTGAATCATTTATGCGACTGAAAGGAAATCTATAAATATGAGCTCTTGTTGAACTTTCTGATTGAATACGACATACACAATCAACAAGAAACCTCACGTATTTTTGAATTAAAATACATGAAAGAAAGAAATTTCAACTTTGTATTTATACCATTCTGTTAAAAATTCAGAGATATTTGATTGATAGAAGATACATTATGGGGGAAACAGATTTTGTAACTTTGTATGTTGATTTCATAGATTAAATAATGTTTTTTTTAATATAAAATACAGTAAATTATATCGAGTTTAAATTACTTTTCTATTAATACTAGAAACAGAATTGAATTAAATGCATTCATATATGATCATTCATATATGATTTTTCAATCATCTAATAAGTATTATTACGCCTGACTCGTGGCAACGTACGCCGTGAGAAATAAGCTGAAGTTAAATCCACTGGGGGCATTGTTGTAGACACTGTTTCAAAAAACGAAGAAACTCGATGGCGTTTTTGATGTTCACCTTCTTGCCTCGTGGGTTGGACTACCTGGTAGAAGTTTTCAGGGTTTTTCTCGCATACGCAAATATGGAAACTCCCCTCTAAAAATCTTCCCGGAAATCATTGCCCTCCTTCCTCAGCGATTCGGAGCCAAGTCGGACTTCTACCTACGGATGCTCCATCATAACAGAAGCTGCCCCCGCCCACCTTTCCTCCATCCATGAGCAGACAACTCATGATGCCCGTCCCACACTGCAGGGCACTGAGGACTAGACAAAACATGTTTTTTTTTTTCTTTTCATATAGCACATTATATCGAGTTTAATTACTTATCTTTTATTACAAAGAGTCTTAAATATCTTAAAAATTGAATTAAATTTATTCATATAAGATCTTTTTCGTATGCATTTTTCAATAAGCATTATTACTATCATATCTCAGGAAATTCTGTTGAATAGAAAGTTTATGTTTTACTGATAAAAAGCACGATAAACTCTTGGATCGAAAAGTAGAAGTGTTAGTGATGCTATTCAAATATAAAAATTTCTTTTTTTTTTTTTCAATATATCAAAATGTAATACTAATAGTCTAGCGTAATATATGAAGATTAAAGAAAAACGCAATGTAACAGGCTTCATCTAGGCTTTAATGTTAAAATTTTAACAAAATTATAAAATCGCATTTTGAAATACTAGACACTTAAAGTTACAAAATAACAAACTGATAACTACTTCCATCTACTGGACATTAATTTTTAAATTACGTTAACTTAAATTACAAACTTTACAGACTTGTTTATGTTGTGTATTTTTTTACTAAAATATACGCAACATTTATTATTATTTTTTTTTTTTTACTGAAATACCACTCGAACGCTGGTGCAATATAAATGAAGCGAGATATAACGTGACTTACTGCAATCTGAAAATTATTCAGTACCTAAAAAACTGCTGAAATGAAAATGCATTTAATATACAGCATTATCAACTACGGTATAATTTTTCATAAATATAATTATTTTTGACAAGAAATATGAAATCTAAATTACCACCTACAAATAGAAATGAATAGTTACGATTTTCTAAACATGTTTGCAAGAATATTATTTCTTTAATAACATGTTGAATTGGTATCTGTTTGTTTTTATCGTTATATTAATAATTTCAGGACAAGATTTGTAAAAGGTAATACGTCTTCATTAAATTATCTTTTAGAAAATGATATAAAGTTGCCGATTCAAAAGCTGCAGTATATTTACTTAAATTTGAAAGGAAATAACATCAAAGGCAACGAGACGAAATCCCATTTTCGAGTCTGAAAGTTAATTAAGTAAGATGAAATCTCATTTTATAATTTCGAAATACGACGCACAGATATTTCAAAAGCAATACATTGATGCATTTAAAGCTTCAATGGACAAAGATATCGAAATAGTAAGAAAAATGGATTTTGAAAAAAGAATTGAAATTTAATTTTAATTTTGTATCACATATAAATTACTCCCTCTGTCTCAGAATAATAGGAGCACGTGAATATTTAAACGGGATTTATTATATTTATTGTAGCGCAAAATTGCGGAGCAATCAATATTTCATGATGTCTGTCATTTGTTATGAAAAATATTTCCAATTTTTAGATTAACCTAATTGTTAAGAATTATAACTATTTCTCTAATTCAATCTGCTGACCGAAATTTATCGAATTATTTCAGTTGAGCAAACTCATTTTTAGAATAAGACAATGTTTTATACATAAAGAGAACTTTCAAGCGAAGATCGAGTTGCGTTGTTCAGTTCTGTTTTGTTTTTGTGTCTAATATTCAATGTCCTGCAGTGAAGGACGGACACCCCATGAATAATCAACGCGTGGAAGGAGGGAAAGGGCGCAGCTTCTGTTGTTGATGAAGCACCAGCAGGTGGTAGTCCGACTTGGTTTTATGTCGCCGAAGGAAAAAGACAGTGTCTTCCGGGAGGACTTTTAGGGAGAAGTACCCCGCGTTTGCGTATCATATGGGAGAGGAATTGGAAGACTCCCCACTAGGTAGACCGAATAGCGAGGCAGAGGCTGAACATCACAAACGCCCTCGAGACTCCTCGTGTCTACAACAGCGGATTGAACTTCAGCCCTAATGTTCATTAGCGGCGCACGCTAGTATTGAGCCACGAGTCGCGCATGTTCTTGGCGCATCAAAAGAAAAACGCGTTTGTTGCCAAACAATTTAAGTGAAACAGAATGACGATATCAAGAATTTGGAAAGATGATTTCGAAAATAATTGTCAAGGTGAATCTTATATGCTAATGTGGATTCTTTGAAAAAACAAAACTGTGGAAGTAAATGCGAAGATTATGGAAAATATTTGAAAAACTTAAGACATATTTCTCTTAACAGAAGAGGCATCAGAAGTTCACGTGTTGAAGTTTCCAAATCCACATTATTCGAATTTTAAAAAGGGAAAAATTCATATTCATTTTAAGCTCATGCATATTAGAGAAAGAGAAGCTTCGCAGCTAAGGGATCCTATATACAAGTTTAATATGAATAACAAAATTATTGAAAAATCAAAAATTACTTGGAACACTTAAAATAAAAATTAGGAGTAATATTTTTAATTTATTGTATAATTTAATCCAATTTTTTGATAATTTATATAAAAAAAACTGTATTTTCTATCAATTTATTTTCTTTTATAACTATTATTATGGGACAAATTAAATTCATCAACTGCAGCTATTGATATCAGACAGAGAAAGACCAAATGGTAGTCATAAATAAAACATTGCATTTATGTACGATTTTACCTTTTATTAGACAAGTTATAAGAATTGCTACCATAATTAAGGAGTGAGTATTTATATAACAAAGTATAAATTGTATTTCAACGCTTTACAGTTTCATTAATTTGCAGGTTTTAAATATCAATCAACATATTTTTTGTGTAAACTGAAATAATGAAAATATACTAATAAAGCCTAATTAACAGGCTTGAAAAAAATTTGTATTACACAAAAAATGACTAAGTAGCATGAAAGAAATATTTGAACTTATTAAATAAAATAGCAGAGAAAATATTAATAGAAACTAACTAGTCAATGTATATTAGAAGTGATTTGCTGAATTATTTGTATATAAGTTATTTTGTAATTATTAATATAAACCTTAAGACTTAGCAAGAAAAAGTATTTTTACGGCATAAGTTAAAAAAAAAAATCTTTATAATTTGTTTTGGAAAACATTTCACAATTCCGTAAATCTTAGCTAAAATTTTAGTTATTTTGTGGACTATTTAGTAATTTTTATTTATTTGAATTTGAAGAATAAAACTATAATTTGGTTAAAATACTCTTAAACTCAAATAATAATGAAAGTTCATCAACTTCATCAATTTTAAACAAAAACAATAATTCGTTTCTATATATTAAGCAGATTTCTGTTTTACTTAAAAACTTTAACACTAAAAATTCAATTTTTTACAGAATTTAATATTTTTATCTGGTGAATGGTTGAAAAACAAAGGAAAAAAAAAAAAATTGTTATTAGGAATTTTTAATTTATAAAAAGCAATATCTTTTCAAGAAAAAAATAGCAATTTTAAAAACAATTCAATAATCACCTGCTTTCATTAGTATATTATTTTCTATTCATAAATATATTAAAAAATAATTTAGGAGTAAATAAATATACTAGAATTGATGAAGTAATGAATTAAAACCGGAAATACTCGAGATCAAATTTTATTTTTAATATTATTACTTTTTTTAACTGGCAATACCAAAAATTATACAAAATTCTAATAAGATCATTTTTAATTAAACAAAACAATTTTCAAAAGAAATTAGAGATAAAATAAAATTAATAGCTCTACGACAACAATTTAAGAAGAATTGTCTGTTTTTGTTTGTTTAATTGTAATAAATAATTGAATATATTTGAATGAAGGAGGAAGAATTATTTTTCACTTGCTTTTAAAAATAAAACTATTCTCAGTAAAAATGACAAATTGAATCTCTTGTATTATCTTTTTCAATAACTTAGCTATTCACATTGTAGGCCTTTTTTTTTTTTTTTTTTTTCTTTCCCCTCCTACACAAAAGTATCAACAGAATAAATTAAATATTTGCATATTGTGTGTGCTGCTTTTTCTTTTGTCAAATCTTTTGGTATATGATAATCAATTTTAAACAAATACGAGAAAATCTTTTTTTTTTTTTTTTTTTAAAGATTATTCGAATGAAATTTTCCACGGATCTTTTATTTCCCATAAAATTTATTTATCTTTACAATTCAGTAATGCTTCTTTTTTTCCGCTATTCCGCTGATACGAAGCTATCTAAATGGAAAATCAAATAAATGAATTGCTGGTTTCATGTATTACAAGCACTTGATAAAGAAACGTTAGTTCTCTAGCGAAAAGAAAGACATCTAGGCCCTTGTCTGTTGTTTACTTTTTATTCCAAACCATTTAAAAGTGTTTTAATTTTTGTTGCTGTATTAAAACTGCACGTCACCAAGCCAGATTAAAAAATAATGTCAGGCTTTCTATCGTCTCCAATGAAGTAGTTTTTAGGTTAAATATTATTAATTTAAGTATATTTGCCTAGAAAGCTATTTTGAAATTTCTTGCACTCTTAGCCAGCATTTTTAAAAATGAAATTTAAAGCAAAAATACTAAGTATTAATTTTATTAAAGTTGGACACTGTATCTGCTATGATATGATATATTATGGTTTGAAATGGACACTTTCAATCTCTTATTAAGCTTACATTCGCTGAAGTCATTTACTAATAATTATTAAAAGGTTAGTTATAAATTATTAAAAAAGGTTTAACAAAGGTCATTATATTAAACGTTAATTAATTATTAAAAGGTTAACACACACACATATATATATTTGAAAAATTCCTCTTAATATTTTAATACTAACTAAAAGCCTTAAAAACTAAGACTTTCTACCTTCTAAAAATTGCAAAATGGTTAGTAAAAGTAGGAGGGGAAGGAGAAATACAATTACAAATATATTTCATATTTTTTCATTACAAATTTTGCGGATACTAGTTGAGGGTTTTATTGATAATTAAAAGAAAGCAAAGGTTGATTGTATGAATAATAGGGTGATTCAAACCGTTTTTATCATGACGCGTAAAAATTTAAATTCATTTGTTACTGCTAAATTATCGCTAATTAAGATGTCTAAATGAGAGTAACTTTAAGGACACAAACGTTGGTATTTTTGATTTATTGTAAAAACAGTAATATGGTTGTGCATGACAACAGAAAATATTTAGTTGTAAATATTGTTTAAAACACATTTTTTTTTTTCTTTTCAGAAACTGAGAACAGATCACCAGAAAAGTATGTTATAATATTTTATACTGAAAAAAATTCAGGAAATTTTCAAAAATTCAATATATGCCCTTTCAGAAATAAATTTTTTTTTTTTTTTTTTAAAAAATGCATATTTTAAGAGATATCATACTTTTAGACATGTGTGAGCTGTGTACAGAAATCATTAATTACTATGCACTTACTATGCAAATATAAAAGCGTAACCACATGAGCGTGGCGGATTTTTTTTGGGAGGGGGAGGGAGGAAATGTTATAAACATTTTAGAATTCATTAATTTTCATAATAATGTAGTTTCTTAACATTAAAAAATGCGATAAAAATGAATATTTTACTCTTTGTACGAACTAAAGCAATAATAGAAATAATAGAGTAAAAATCATATTGACACTTAAAATTATTGTAACTAAATATTTAAAATTGTAAAGTGGAATACGATATAAATAAATTAAAATATTCATACAATAAAAAAATATAACAGAATATATAGAATATAGTTTTACAAAGAAGATAATTTATTGTCAAGTTGTGCTAATACAATCATGTTAGAATTGCTTATTATTTTTTTAAAAATTATTATGAGAACCTAGGAGAGCAGTGTACTAGTTATTAGAATTAAATGAAATCATTAACCTAAAAGAAAATAATAATGTTTGCAACACAAAAATAAATTTCATTTATAAATTAATTTAATAAAAATATAATTTAAACTTTAATCTTCGCTATTTCCTAGAAAGGGGGAAAAAATCGAAAATGTTTTAAATTCAGTATGACAGAATACACACTGATCACGAGAAAAAAAAAATGTACCTCTATGGTGCCTGAGATGGCCGGAAGCGGCCCACGAGTACCATCGGTGTCCCCCGCGGTACGCCTCGGCATACACGACACATAACACCAGGATCAGCGTCCAAGACATCGGTGTGTGTGCAATTGGAGTCGGCTACCCTAGAGCGTCATAGCGGCCTGTCTATCCGGGACTATGATCGGCTGACTTGTGTTCTCCCGACAGCTGGCACGAGCCAATGGAAGCCTTCAAACGATCGATGGCTTTGCCCTCCCCATCCCCAGCTCACCCCGCGCAAAAGATCGCGTGCGCCCTCTCCTATTTATTTTTCCGAAATAAAGACTTCTTCCTCTCTCTCTCCTACAGGGATGGTTTTCTCAACATCCCCTATTCATACTCCTATTGTAGGCAGGAAAGAAGAGAAGATACTTCTTTTTTAAATAACAAGAAAAAAAAAAAAAAAGAGTAAGTTCTTTTTTTCCCCCTCCCTGATTTGGTGAGGTAACTACTTCCTCATCAGGTTTGATACAAAGGATAGCATTTCTTCTGTTCGCCATCTAATCCCTGGAAGTTAGATTTTTGGTTTTAGGCCTTCACCATCCACAACATTTCCAGGAAAAGCAACAGTTGGAGGCCTAATTTGGGATAACTAGGATTGTGGCCAGATCTTTTCAGAGAATGATTTTGCAGCGGCAATGAAATGAATTGATAACACGTGCCTTATGAGCCAGAGGTTTAATGGGAGAAAAAGGTACGGAATTAGAAAACTAGGAAGTAATTTCCCTACCTTTAAAAATACATTATTATTATAGAATGTTTCAAATTTTTGCAGAACAAATAATACATTTAATAAATCTACCATTAACAAAAGGGCCTAACGTCTGAATGACTAACACTCGGTGTCACAGATTTCGGATTCGAAGGCCGGTGGTGACATAGATATTTGTAGTGGTTCGAGATCCCCTTTAAGCCACAGGTCCTGGTCTAATATGACTTTAGAGCGTTAGGCTGATAACCCTCCTTCGTAAAAAGTCAGCGTCACGGAAGCCAAGTCAGACTTCTACCTACGGCTGCTCCATGACAACAGCAGCTGTTCCCACCGTTCCTGCTTCCATGAGACCACACGGGCTCTTGGATTTGGTCTAGATGTTGCTGTCTACCAAGTGGGATAAGAACAACAACAAAAACACCATTAACAAATAAAGAAACATTTAATATGGCCAACTTGTATACAAACATTGTATATTTTTAAATAAGATTTAATTGTGCTAGACAACTAAGGGTTAAGGTGGTGTATATTCAATTTAAAGTAAAATTACAGTTCGCAGAAAATTTTGTTATATTAAAATTAATTAAATACAGATTAATTATTGTCTGTAGTATATATTTTCATTATTAAATGCATAGTCATACAAATCAATTGTATTACATTAATGTGTACAGATAGGATCCTTAACACAGCATTCATTGGAGGGGATAAAAAAAAAAAAAACTTTCGTATGAAGCACAAACTATTTTTAAATCGACATGCAAAACCTTTTTTTTTAATTCTTTCTCATCTTAATCTAGAATTTTTGAGTTGCTAAAAAAGTAAGAACATAAAAACAGAACGGCATACCTTTTGGTTTACATAAATTTAATCTTAAAGGCTAGATCCTTTTCAAAATATAGTTCAACTATAATTCTTCTCTTTTAAAATATCTTTTTACAAACATTAAAATCCATATTTTAAATCCAGTAGTTAAAATAATTGTTTTTAATGATGATGCTTCATAAAATTGGTAATTTACATTATATACATATATTAGAAATTCAGAAAACAATGAAATATATACAAACAAAATAATGTAATTAGAAACAAAACGTAAGAAAAGAGTTAAAAATTTTCGAAAACCTTCTTCTTTATAACATTAAACGTAGGTGTACAGATAACTTTTATTTGCTTTAAAAGATTTAATAGAGGGAAAAAAATGAAACTATCCTTTTATACCCATACTTTAAACAATCCATATTTGAAACCTAGTTGTTGAAATAACTGTTTATGTCGATGATGTTGCATGAAGCTTTTTAATTTACATTTATGTACATCGATTTAGAAGTACAAAAAGTTAAGTAGAAATAATGAAATATGCATAAAACAAAATAATTTAACTAGAAAAAAAAAAAAAAACGCAAAGAAAGAGTTAAAATTTTCGAAAACCATCTACTTCGTGGGAGTACAGATAACTTTTATTTGCTTTAAAAAGAGCTAATAAAGGGAAAACATGAAACTATCCTTTTATATCCATTCTTTAAACAATCATATTTTTAATTTAATCTCTCACAATCCATATTTTAAACCTAGTAGTTCAAATAACTGTTTATGATGATGATGATGTTGCATGAAGCTGGTAATTTACATTATGAATATTGATTTAGAAGTTCAGAAAATTAAGTAAATAATGAAATATACATAAAACAAAATAATATAATTAGAAACAAAACGCCAAGAAAGAGCTAAAATTTTCGAAAACCATCTACCTTAAAAAACATTAAAAACCGGAGTACAGATAACTTTTATTTGCTTTGAAAATAACTATTTTTTAAAGCAAATAAAAGTTCCATCTAAAAGTTTACTCGAAAAAAAATGAGACTATCCTTTTATATCTCATACTGTTTTACGAAAATAACATGCACATCACTAAAAACGAGGCTTCTGTTTAGGCTACTACGATTTGATGCCCAAACCCATTGAAGCAAATCTTTCAAGTGCTTTGAAGTCAGTAAAAGCGCTTTCTTTGTACAGCGATGTTTTCAGAAGGAAAGCAAAGAAACGGCGCCGATCTTTAAGTCAACACAGAAGTATTAGCTCTATATCAAAAAGTGGAGATTCTCTCTAAAACAGGGATTTTAATTCAAAACAAATATGCAGATTTTTTTCAAATAAAGTAAATGTTTATAGTAGAAATACAGAAAACAGGAGCAAAAAAAAAAAAAAAGATGAAAGCGAAGAACAGAAACTGCAATACGATAAATAAGAATTCTATACATAAAAACCTTGGATTGAGCATAAAAATGTTTAGGTGGCTTTCGAAGAGATGCTTTTACATTTTAAAAGGGAAGTTTGAGTTTTCAATCATAAAAAAAATTTCATTTACAGAAGTTTTACAAAAATCTAACTTGTTCTGGTAAGATAAGGTATCTGATCCAAACAAAAATAAAAGATCGAATTTGAAAGTAAATACTCAAACCATTTGTAAAATAAAGAAATGTCCCTAAAAATACGAATGAAATTTTTTTTAACAAACAATCTTGTATTCTTACATTTTTGTTCCTTATTCCACTTGGTAGACAGCAACATCTAGACCAAGTCCAAGAACACGTGTGGTCTCATGGAAGGAGGGATAGCTTCTGTTGGCATGTAGCACCCCTTTGGTAAAAGTCTGAATTGGCTTCGTGACACTAAGAAGCAGGCAGTGCACTTCTGGGAGGACTTTAGGGAAAATACCGCACTTGAGTATCATATGAGAAAACCTGGAAAAACTCCCACCAGGTAGTCCGACTAACGAGGCAAGATCACAACACCATCGACGATCCCATGTTTTTTTGAAACAGTGTCTACAACAAAGCCGCCAGCGGATTGGACCTCAGCCCTAATGCTCACCAGCGGCGCACGGTACCATTGAGCCACGAGTCGGGCTTCTTAAATCTACAAGCCAATTTAAAGGTATTTAATTACTGCCAGTGTTATTAGAAAGCATGACAATTATAAGGATTCTTTGATAATTTACAATTAATTTCAGACTCGTTATTGTAAATACCCGAAATAAGGATAATATGCGGTTCGTTGATTTTTAATTCTAAATAATAGTTAAAATAACGAATTTGTGGAAAAGCCTGCTCAAAAGGAGTGGTAAATTTAGTATCCTTGAGCTTTCGATAAGATTGCATCTTGAAAAATTGAAGAACAAAAATGACGGATGTTTTCTATAGGTATGGTCTGTAACCGATTTCAACGCTTTCTTAAAAATGAATGTTAATAAATCAATGCATCAAGAAAACGTCAGATTACCAAAAATTTTGTTTAATAACATAACATTGCACTAAATTTTCTTACAGGGCTGCATAAACATCACACTGACCATTTTTTTTCTATTAACAAAAAATACCAGATTTATCAAGTAGTAAATTTCATTTCCTTGTTATCACAGCTGTTCATGTCGATGTGGGCAGCATAATGTAGCTCTCAAACTGATGCTCAAATGATAAATTAAAGCCACAGCTGTAGCCGTTCTGCTAATGTGAAGTGTTTATGTACATATGAAGTCACACTTAAAATGAGCCGATTTTTTTTATTGTAAACTACTGAAAAAATAAATAAATGTTATTTTATTTGTGTGTTATCATAAGTTGTGTTGGAAAGGATATATGCAACTACTTTTTTTAATATTCGATGTTTTTTCGGTATTGATTTAGAAACAAAACATAATTGATTAAAAATTATCTAAAAACATGACTGATAAAAAAAAGCCGAATGCTAGAAACTTGGTTTGCGTTGAGTTTTAAACATACATTAACTTTCATTAAAAATGTTTTTATAATAATTTTTCCAAAATAAATTTGAAGGAATATTAAGGTTAGTTAGATGATATGTTCTAAGTACACGAATTAACAGATGAATATAGCCCGGAATATCAATAAAAATAAAATGATCACCATGTAAAAATTTACTTTTTGAAGGTAACTTTTATTGTAAAATTTGCACATAAAATTGAAAAATTATTTTAAAGAAACAGCATATTATGATTACTTTTCTTATTTACCATATGATTCTTCTAGTCTATGCACATTTATGCAAAATCAAAATATTTTATAGCACTTTAGCTTATTGTATTGTGGCTTTGTTGGTTTTGCTTAATATTATATAACACAGGAAAGAACTCATTAAAAAGACTTTAAGAAAAGTATGCCTTTTCATTGAGAAATGTATTTGCAAATAGAAATAGTTCTCCCTTATTAAAGCCGCTAATAGTTTCGAATATTTTCTGGATGATATTTACTGCATATGAAACAATGATTCAAGAAAAAGGGTTCACGTTGATTTATTTTATTTATTCATATTAATTGTGTTATTATTTATGAAATACTACTATCATCATCAATGTAGCATGAAATTGTGTCACTTTGACTTTTCAATGAGAATGCCCCACCTAATTTTATTTTGTTTTTGAAATTTACGTTTATTTTAATCAACACCTTCGATTTTTATTTTACTACTTCAAACTAATTATTAATTTAAAAAAATCGTGGTCCCATTCCTCACTCAACTTGAACATTTATTACTAGGTTTATTTTAGTCAACACCTGTAATTTCTTTTACAACTGATAATTTATATGTACACTATATTAAAAAGACAAAATATTCAAATCCTTGTATACACCTCGACAAGTCAATTATTATGAAACAGCAATTATTCTCCTGATCCAGGTTATCCCCATTCAAAGGCATATACCAACACTACTTTCAAGTCCCATGGAAGTAGTGCTGTGCAGTACTACCCCCTGATACTAGGTTATTCATTTCAGTAGCGTCATACGGTATACATGAGCTACATTAGGAACTATTCTTTTTTACAACTGATGAACACAAGGTAAGGATAGAAAACTATCTAATGTAATATAATCGTTTATTGTCAACACCACTCAACTTGAACATTTATTCGTTTATTCAAAGGCATATTTTAATCAACACCTGTAGAAAACTATCTAATGTAATATAATCCTCCTCAACTTGAACATTTATTCGTTTATTTTTCGATAATTTATATGTACACTATATTAAAAGACAAAACACTACATCCTCAAGTGCAATTATTCTCTGATAATCCCCATTATATGTACACTACTACCCCTGATAAGGTTTATATACGGTATACAATTAGGAATTACAAAATGAACACAAGGTAAGGATTATCAAATCCTTGTATCCCCTGTAATTTTGTAGTTGATAAACAAAATTTCAAACTTGTTGTCATGGAATTCTGGTTTCTAACTGTTTAAAAATGTCTCTTTTCAACTGTTAGAGAAATATTTTTCGTTAGAAGACACACAGTTTTTCCTTTTTATATTACAAGTTCCAACAACTGCATGACGGAGTGACTAATTTCAATGTCTCCGCAAGCACTAAAAATCCAGCTCTTTTCATTCACACACCATTTTTCAAATATAAAACGATTAAACTCTCCGACACTTCTTCGGAGGTTACTTTGCATTAGTCGATTTCCCAGAAGACGAGGGGAGAAAAAAAAAATACCTTCAAATGAAGCCAGACATTCGTTCCTGAAGCCAAAGCGACTTGACATCGTTTCAGTTATATTCGCCTCCGTTTCGAAACGGTCTCTGGGGTTGTAGCAACGACAACATCGCTGAATGAAAATGCCGCCAAGTAGAAGAAATAAATAAATGAATGAATGAATGAGTTCCTATTTAAGAAATGTTGCGCACCGAAATGAAGGAACGAAGTTGAGTACTTTTCACGCCAAGCGAATTGAATTGATTTCAAATTGGTAAGGGGTACAAATTTTTAAATTAAATCTTTTTTCATTTAAGGCACGGAGGAAAAGCTATAAAACACCACTGTGCCCCACAGTGTGTTAGTGAAAAAAGTATTTTAAAAGAATTGAAAATGTAATTTAAAATTTGTAGCAAAAAGAAAATTTATTCTGGAAAGAACTGTCAAGAGAATCATATGTAGATTTTTTTTTTTGTAGTTAATTTACATAACAAAAGAGTTTTTTCCCGGAACACAAGGAATACCTACATACGATACTATTTTTTTTTAAATACAAGTCCCAGAATTGTGCAGAAACTTCAAAAGAGCTTTAAAAAATATAAAACAATAAATGTTATTCTATCTGTTAAAAGTTCTAAAGTAATTACTATTTGAGAATATATTGTAACATCTCGGCCTATACTAGACCTAAAATGGCTTCAAGAAGAAGGCCACTTTCAAGTTCATGTGAACACTTTTAACTTTTATTTAAAACACACACACACACACACACAGAGAGAGAGAGAGAGAGAGAATTCTATGTACAAAAATGAAAATTAAGCATATAAATTAAATACACTGCAGTTCACTCCAAGGTCGGAGAGTTTCAGCGTTCTCGAGCCTACGACGAATCTAAACACCTGGTTTGCGGCCGACCTTAACTCCACACGGCGTGATTCACGAAACCACAAGGGGTCACTCTGGAAACTGGCGGATATCTCCAGCCTATTCAGTCATTTCAGAGAAAAAAAGAAAAACACTTCTGTCGACTCGTTGTAGAACTGCCTCTTCTTCACCAAAAAATCTCCTTTTAAGACAATCTGTCAAGGGAAAGAGGGTTCAGCTTCCCTCACTTCTCATTTTTTTTGCAGCAGTTTATTACAAAATCACCATTAATTTAATTTAAAATGAATTAAAAATATAAAATGGAAACTAAGTTTCAGTAAGTCTAAATGCATATGTTACTTTCAATAAAAAATGAATAACAAAAATCTGCAGATTCGAATCTTACTAAAATGCATATAATACATATAGTAACTTATCGAAAGCTGAAAAACACATATATTTAAAAGAGTGAGTTTGCACCCTATTCGATTTCGGTTCCAAATAATTAACAGAAAGGATAACACCTAAATAGTACTTTTTCAAAACAATCAGCAAAATTTTACGGATTTATTGAACAAAGATGACATTATCGAAAATGTTCCCGATTATAGACAAGCAATCGGGGTAGCAAGACAATGTTGTGCCATTCAGAAACCGTAATTTTAAATGTCTTTGGTTAGATCCTAAGTTCAAAGGCATTTGGCGCATTAATGGAGTTTTCCAATGCTTCAAATTATTTGGAAAGATTTATCATGAATACAAAGGACTAATTTAAAATTAATGTTTTTATTTTGTGGATATATACCCATTGACACCTGAGATTTTGCAATCTAAAGAACTGATGAGAATTCTCACTTTCAAGGAAAAACAAATCGTTCTTCAGCGGGTGCCTCTCCATTGCGGTCTTTGGGGGAATGAACAAGCGGACTTCCTTATAAAAGAGATGCCAGCTTACTACAACATCCCTAATACAGACATTCACTTATTAGAGGATTAAACTGTTTTTAAAACATTTATTTGCATCGAATTTCTTGCGGGATCTTCCTGACTCGTACAGCCCTAAAAAATTGGAGGAGGGGTAAGCCCTTCTCTTCTTCCCGATAAACCAAGATGCAAAGAGTGGCCGCCTTTCGCCTGTCTACGGACAAGTTTGTCTTGCCACCCATTTGCACCGTATAGGCCTTTCAGCCAATCTTATTTTGCCCTCTTAGTGTTTCTGGAGAAGTAATGGACAGGGACCATCTGCTCAGATATGGGGGGCTCTTCATGGACCTACAGAAAGAGTTGAGATATTGGGAAGCAAGATCACTTAAAGGACCTGGTGGCCCATTCTATTCTCAAAGGTTCTGATGGTAGCCCGCATAATTAATTCAGACCCCAAGGACCTGGTGGTCAAACAACTACACCAATCCAAGGACCTGGTGATCAAACAACTATACCAGTCCAAGGAATAGGTGGCAGGTCCATTAGGTAATGACTCTGGTCTTCTTTTTATTCATAGTTCTTGATAGTTTTGTTGTTCTTAGTGTCATTGTTCTATGTAACTTTTTGCCTAGCCATTGGAAATAATAAAAAAAATGTGTGGATGTGCTGCGTGATACAGGATAATTCAATGAACTAGAAAGAAGCATTAATATAAGTGCAAGTCGATTGAATGTTTTATGACGATAATTATAATAAAGTAATAGCACTACTTCGAAATCCAGTAGTTTCATTAAACTAAATATTGAGTTTAGGTAGTACAGTGAGTTATAGTATGCAACAAAAAAGCATGCCCTTTTAATACTCAATTTCTGGCAAACAAAAAAATATAAAAACCATCCTTTATACAGTTTTACTGAAAAGACTACTCGAGAGTGTAGTACCAATCTAATCATTTCAAATTTGTACCATTTCCTGCTTTTATTACACAGGGCCCTGGAAGATAATAACCCAGCCTCAACGAGAACTACCTACGTTCGCAGAATACCTGAGTCACCCCCAAATATATGCAAAAGCATACACGCTGAAACAAAAGGAAAAAGGAGATTCATTACACCTATAAGGAAGGAGAGAGGGCCTTCCCCAGAAAGGTAATTATTTTTACTACACTACACGGAATTAGTGCACGACTTAAAATTCTGTTCTTGGTGGAGGAGTCACGGCACGGTGTGGCGAGGGCCCCGCGGGGGAAATTTCCGAATGACTGCAGCAATTATTCATCGTCCGCCATGGAACGCGATTCTGGGATCGATAGGAGGATGGACATCCGATTTCGAAAGGAAGGAGAGGGTGGAGAGAAAAAACAGCAAACGATCGCGTCTTAAAACATCATTTGTTTTGATTCTCTTCCGAGACAAGAACTGAGAGGATATACAAGAAATCCTTTTTAGCCATATTATTTTACATTTGAGGATAAAAAGAGGTTTTTCTTTTCTTTTTTCTCCCCACCCTGGCAAGTTTTTCAAATGGATACAAGGTAACTTATTCAACTTAAACATTTATAAGCTATTCAGGAAAATGAACTGAATAAGTGGTATTTATTTATATTAATAACAGTAATAATAGATAGTCTTTAAAGGATACTGAACATTTCCTATTGCTAAACAATCATTACTTTCTTTTATTATTAAAAGAACGGAGAAAATATACAAGAAATCCTTTTTAGCCACATTATTTTATATTTGAGGGCAAAAGAGTTTTTTTCCCCGGCAGGTTTTTCCATGTAGATACAACATAACTTATTCAACTTAATACTGTATATAAGCTATTCAGGGAAATGAACTAAATCAGTGGTAATTATTTACATTAATAACAGTTATAAATAGATCCAATGCATAGCCTTTCAAGATACTGAACATATTCTGTTGCCAAACAACCACTATTTATTTTGTTATGAAAAGATCGCAGAGGTTTGTGATGGAAGTGATTCATAATATACAAAAGTCAAAATGTGAACACTACAGTAGATCAAAAATAATTAAATAAATTTAATAATAAAATACCTAAAATCACAAATAACTTTAATGAAAAACTATAAATATTCGTAATTTAAAAAACAAATATCTGATTTGATTTTTTTTTTTATACAACGAATTCAAAATAAAGTGTTACTAAATTTATAAGTAATTAAGTTGATATGATTGACTAAACACTAAATTTGAAATTAAAACAATTTGTACAAAATGGGAAAAACATACAAGAATTGTATAATCATAAGATCGAAGAGGTTTGTGATCGAAATGATTCAGAATATATAAAAGCCAAACTGTAAACATCATAATCGATCAAAAATAAATAAATAATAATAACAAATACTTACAATCTCAAATAACTAACGAAAAATTATAAATATTCGTAATTAAAAAAAACAAACCTATGATTTGATTATTCATATGACGCATTCAAAAAATAAAGTATTGCTAAATTTTTAAGTAATTAAGTTGATAGAATTGATTAAACAAATAAAATTAAAATGTAATAAAATTTAAATTTGAAATTAAATTAGTTAAGAACAAAATAGGAAAAACATACAAAAAGTGCATAACAGCAATACATCCAATATTTATGAATAGATAGCGCATAAAGTTTTAAAACTGCATCACTAACTATTTTCAGCTTAAGAAATTTTTACAAACAACGACTAGATTAATATTAATTTCTTCAATCCTCTCATTTATCACAGGATATTAAAATAACGTATCATCATCATTTTGTTTAATAAGGGTCAGAAATAAATACTGACAAATCGAAATTTCTCAAGTTCTCCGTTTAAGAGAATTCTGAATTCGGAAGAAAACGAAAAATTTATATATTTGAAGATATGTTAAAGCAATCGTGATAGAAACAAGTCATCAAACCATGAATTATCTTATCAAATATTCTTCCACTTGCAAACAGTTTAATATCTAATTTATACATTACAGTATATAATAAATGTACTTTCTTTTAGATCTTCTATGTGCACGCAACTTTAATTCAATGCGTTGCTCAATACACAAATCGTTCTTTATCACGAAACTGTGAAAAAAAGTCAATAAAAATATTTTCCGCTTATGATCATGCTCATAATACAACATGCAATACTTCTTATTTGACTTATATCAATATGAATTTAATATTCGGTCTTATTATAAGTAATTAATCTTTGGAACATGCAAGAGGGATTTTAAAAACTATCAAAAAGAAAACAAAAACTTGTGAAATTACTCAAATAATTACTAATTTAAGGATACTAACAATGTAAATAGATATTTTTCACAAATTATGCTAAAAAGCCAACTACAACTCATATTCAGTTAAAAAAATTTTTTTTTTTTAAAGCAAATCTTACATTTAAACAGAAGTGCAAATCATTGCATACATCAGATTAAAATTATCACGATTGCAAATTTCGTATAAAATAATAAATAATCTACCAAATCTACTATAATATATTATAAAAATACCAAATCTACTATAATATATTATAAATAATCTACCAAATTTAACGTTCTACCAAATAAACTGACGTAATGTAGTTCTCAATATCATTGCAATGTTAATTTCTAATGACAGTGAATATAATACGATTTTGCAGATTTAGGGTAATATAAAAAAAAAATTAAATATAATAAGCAAACAATACTTAAGTGAAAAAGTCTTTGCGTCCTCTGAAAATAAGAAATAAAGCAAATGGAACATTTTCTTTACCTGAAAAAAGAAAAAAAAAAAAATCATTAGTGATCTGAAACACACCCGCACATACACAAAAAAATATTAAACAACTTTTTTTTTTTTTTTTTTTAAATAATGTATATAAGCAAATAATTTGCAATATAGTTAGAATGATAGTTTTTTAATGTTCACATAATTTTATAAAATTTTTCACAAAGTTACACAAGAAATGCGTTAAAATAAACAGTGTTTTGAAAATTTAAACGGCGAATTAGATTCCTGTAATGGCTGAGAAATGACAATTATTAACACGCCGACATGGGTACTTGAAATGTGAAAAATTCACGTTAAAATTCTATACACACATGTTTTTATTTCATATAGAAAAAAAAATATAGCATGTGCGTATAGAATTTTAACTTGAAATTTTCACATATAATATATACAAGGGTTCAATGTAGATCTACCTCTAGTGGTACACCCTGGGCTAAGTTCTATACAGCTAAGTGGTCTACAGTTTTCGGCATGAGCTCTCGCTGCTATCCTAACCGTCACCCGGTTGACATGCGTGTCTTGCAATGGAATACTGATGGCTTGTTTTAGTACAAAAAAAAAAAAAAAACTTTATCTAATTCACACAAGTCTTTCAGTGTCGGAATTACTTAGGTTGACTTTTGGGGAAGGTTGGATTTAGGTTAGGTTAAGTTTAGGTTGGCACGTTGTGCTTACGAGGATACTTGAACATTGTGGAGTTTTGGGAACGAATAGGCTGATTTCCTTGCAAGAAAAGGCTCGAGATTGCTCAATCAAGATTCTCAACATTAAAAAACTATTCTATAAAGCTGCATATCAAAAAAGACTAGTTGTTGCTTAATTTTGCCTTTTAACAGGCCGCGGTCTGGGTGAGCATCTACATCTCATTGGGATTTTCGACCAACCTAACTGTTTTCTTTGTGATTTGGCAGAACTAATGAACAGAACTTATCTCCATCGTTGTTTGGAACTGAGACGGTGGGATACTGCCAAGCTAGAGAACTTTTAAGGCAATGGTTTCGGTCAACTATGTTGAACTCGTTTGCGTGCATTGCCTCTTTCTTTATTTCTTTTCCTGTATTTTTCCTCTTTTTGTATTGCCTTGCCATTGGAAATAAAAAAAAATATATATAGCATGCACACACGTAAAATTCATAGAATGCTTAAAAAATTATATTTATAGGGAGAAAAAAAGCCATATAATAATTAATTCATCATGAATGGTATCAAGCTTCAATTGAAAGTCTAATAGATTGATTTTCAGCAAAAATGCATCTTATATGTTACTATTTTCAATTAAAAGTTTAGTATCCGTTGCAAATGTTGGTCAAACAACAAATACAAGATGCAATTTGAAATAAGAAATAACTGTAAGTTTGCAAAATTATATATTCTCGCTTGCTGTACAATAATTTTTAAGGCTATTGCAACGCCAGCAGTGCCTAGAATTTAATAATAAGGGCCAAATGAATCCGAAACGTCAGTTTCAGGTCTATAATCCGCACAATAGCCTAAAAGGCAGAAGTCCCCCGAATGAGGACTTCATTTAGTTAGGAAGGGGGATGAATGAGGTTCGAAATTAGCGCAGGAAACACGCGAGCAAACAATCGCATCCACCCCCACAACTATTTACTCCGAGGACGAAATTGTGCAAGTTGGAACAGAATTGAGATGAATGGAGAATGCATTGTGGGATTACAGTTTGTCGGAGGTAGGGAAATCAGAAAGTGAACAGCGCGATACTAGGCGAAATGCAGTCCCATAAAACAATTAGATATTGAAACGGGCATATGTTGCTGATTTAAAATATTCAACTGCAAAAGTAGAATGCGTTCTAATTAACATATGTACATAATTAATAAACACATTATTCGAACACAGTATATTTTAACCGAATATCATAATATCAAAGACTAACAAAAACAATACTCAACATTATTGTAAAAAATTAACTCCTTGTTTGACAATTCTTTAAGCAAAAATCCATACATAATACAGTCACACTGTCATTTTCGGATGTTTAGCATAATTGAGACAATTGATTTTACAAATATACATTAAATACCTAAATAATTAATTGAATGTCATAATATAATAAGACATACTTAATAAAACGAATCATAATTTAATATTCAGACAAGTCGGTCATTCTTTAAAACCATCAAAAATTAATAAAGGTAAAAAGAAACTTACAGTAAAATAAATAGTGAAATATATATTTAATTTACACTGATTATGACTCAGGGAAAAGAAAAATAAGATGATTTTTTTAATGCAGTTTCCAAATTTTAGATGAGTGAAATCCATAGTTAAAAAAAAATACACACACGCATATATAAATATATAAATCGGAACCCTAAAGTGCAGAGTTCTATAAGAATTAAAAAATTCCAATAGCGTCAGGAATATAACAAAATTTACATTTTGAAAGCCAGACCTGAATACACATGAATAAAATCAGTGTTTATTTTGAATAAAAGTTTAAAGTTTAAAAGTGTTTGAAATGAAAGTTTTTCATGTTTAGCAAAACGATTAATATGTTTTAAATAATAACTTATAGTGTTACTCATTTTTAATTTATGGTTTCACTTTTTTGGAGAAGCCACGGATCTCTAAACAGGACAACATTATATTTACACATGATAATAACAGTCTCAGTTAAAAATGTATTTAGTGGAGATGAATAATTTAATATTCATTGTTTTAAAATACAATTTGCTATTTATTAAAAATTAGCTTATATTTACTAATATTATTTAGCAAGCTAACCAACTTTACTATAAAAAATTTCCAATTATCGGAGAAATGAAGAAATTCGTCAGAATTACTGAGTCCTTTAGAATGTTATTGTAATAAAGAAATGTAATCAAATTGTTTGGAAAAAATTTATACGGTTGTAATAGCTTAATGAAGTAAATTCTGTACAGTGATTGAAGCAAAAATTATATGCTCAAATAATGAAAGTAATTAAAATCCTTTTAATGTAAACTATTCGCAAAGTGTACACTATTTCCCATTTTTAAAAGTTACATTCGTAAATTTAATTTCTTTTGAAAAATAAAGCGGTAAAAATTTTTTTTTACATTTTAAGCTATCTATTACGGACGAATTGTTCTTATCTCATTTATATAATTAAGAAGTTTTTGCCATTAGAGTATACGCGTTACGCCTCATACAGTAGCACTACAAATGAGTAACCTTAAAAATAAAATGAAATTACCTATATAGCAATAAATTTTTGAACTACTAAATTTCTATGCTTACGAATCAGTGAAGGCAGTTTCAATACAAGCATCCTCAACAACAAAAGGAGATATTTTAAAGACCATTCCGATACAACGAAGCAGCAGACGCCATTAACTGCTCTGACAAGTTCATGCTGCAAAACATTCGACAACCCCATTAAGTTAAAATACGCTTAAACAGTCTAAATAGACGACAGAAACAGCGATCGCCAAATCCCCAAACAGACCAAAAGCGAAAACGCTGCCACTGGATTCCAGTCATTCGGGATATTTACGACATCAGAAATAAATATGCATTAAAGTAGTGGCTACGAATCGAAAATATTCAGCGAGCGACGCGAGCCTTCAATGAGATAGTTACAAGAGCCCCTGGTTTACATATAGACGGCGAGTTTATTCATTCCCAGAAACGATTTGCATGGGGAGCGTCATTACGCAGTATGGATGCGCTTATTTAACAGTTACTGCATATAATAGACCATTAACTTTGACGCACAGCACCGAAAAATGAATTGCTTTCTCAAAAGGGTTTTATGGGTTGGCGAATGGAGCGAACTGAAACAGTTTAGCAAGAGTGTTGTGTATAGTAGTAAAATTCCGATGTAGTCTTATTACGTAAAAGAAAACTTATTTTCAGTACTTGACAATAATAATCCCCAGAACAAAAGTGTAATTACGTAATCAAATTCAAGTAACATAATGGAAGATTACTATTTTGTATAAAGATATACCTAATTCGTTAAACTAGTAATAATAACGTTAAACTAGTTTTGCCCCATCAGTGACACGGACGTTTGTGTGGTTCGGAATCCACTTTAAACCGTAGGTCTCGGTCTAATAGGACCACTACTATTATTACATCACACCACATAATTGTGTCTAGAGCTGAGTTGCCCCTATATAGTTTGAGAATGATATGGGTGAGAGAAATCTGACTGGGCTCCGTGACGTTCTACAGTCATATGAGACCAGGATCTACGGCTTAAAGTGGATTCGAACCACTATAAACACCCATGGCACCGCCGAAGATCGATCCCGAAACTTGTGACACCGAGCGTTAAACACTCGGCCATTCAGGCCTCTGGTCTAATATTACTGTAGAACGTTGGACGTCGGGCTGACAACTTTGTCTAGTAAAATGACAACATCTCCTGTCTTTTAATCTGCCAGTAGGCAGTCAACCTTGGCCCACCATAGGGTTGTTGCGACACTGATGATGATGAAGAAACTAGTTTTATTAGATATTGCTTTAAGTTGTTAGCTTGAAAGTCTATTTTTGAATTTAACAAAGCAATTTCTCTTAAATGCCCGGGAAAAAATTCGAAAATTTAACCATTAATCAACCTAAACAGGTGATGCCTTGGCTACCCATGGGCTGTCGAGTCAATAGAATAACCCAGAAAAAAAAATGTCGAAGCTATAGGGCATGGGCATATCAGTCATGTATATATCAGTCTTTTCCTTCTCCTTTAAGAAAATATTTTTATGAAGCTGAATTGTAAATACTTTGCAGGCGTATGCGAAATTTAGAATCAATTGGATGATAAACGGTGTTATAAAAAGGCAAAAGTTTAAGAAACAATTATGTTGATTGATGTAGACAAAATTAAACAGTTACCTTTAAATCAATAATTCCTTTGGAATAAGTTAAATTGAATCCCATCAAAGTTTTAAGTGTTAGTTAAGAAAGAAAATTGAAAAATCCAAATAGCTCACAGGAGACATAAAAAAAAAGCTTAGCATTATAAAGATAAAAGGTTAACAGTTCAATGTACTAGAAGGAAAACAAAGACCTTAATTGTTAAAAACTAAAAACAAGGTGAAAAAATTCAAATCCGTCATCTCATTCCCCGTCAGATAAACAGCCATCGTTAACGTCCTCATCCTGGGGACATACCGGACAAGATTAATTGCACCAAGAACAAGACATCGTGGGTTTTTTCCAGAGTGGAGGGAGTCCCCCTTTTCAGCATTAGGAAAAAAAAAAAAAAAAAAAAAAAAAAAAAAAAAAAAAAAAAAAAAAAAAAAAAGACTATACCAGCAATAAAATCCTTCATACACCATCTTCTTATGCATCCTTTTCTTGCAAAAAAAAGAATCCAGAGAGGATCTAATCAAAAGCGGAAGCATGAAGAATGGCGCACCCCATGTTAATCACCCGGTGGCTTTCCACTCGCGCTCCCTAATGATGATGAGCACGGAAGGATGAGGAAAGAAGAGAGTCACACTCTCAAAACATCATCGTCGTTGGATGTTTTTTTTTTTCTTCCTTTCATCCTTTTAATATTTCTCCAGCCTTCCTTTCCGCTGGTTGGGAAATAAAGCCGCGAACAGAGAGTGTGAGAGAGAAGATCGCATGACCAAAGGGAAGAGGGATATAACCACAACAAGAATGCATTTTCGTGAGTTTCGCGGATATTTTTTTTTCCTGTGTTGTTGGCGTGATTTTTTTTTTTTACCGCCTCGGCCAGAATCAGTTGTTCGCTTCTTCTCCTAATGGTATTTATCATTCCGGCACGCGAGGCCGCAGTTCTCAAAACCGATTTGAGGCTCCGGCTTCGTTTAAAGTTTCAGATAAAACATGCTTTCAAAACGATGAGCATCCAAGAAAGCCGCAGCGTTACATCCAATATACCATCGGTTAAAAGGAGCTTGGAATCGTTTCCTCACCAGGTAAACAGCCAAAGCTTCTTTCTCCAGATTATAGAGGAAAGTAAACATTTCTAGCACGGGTAACGAAGGGACATCTAGCTGTGATAAGGTATTAAGGTAAACACGTTATAATGGTGCTTAAATAAAGTATATGTAACTTCTAGTCAATTGGATAGAATAACTAGTGTTAGTATTCTTGGAATGAAAATTTTGTGGCTTTTTAATAACTACACTTCAAAATATTTTTCTCCATCCTTCAGCAATTAATAATTTTAAAACTTGAAATGGTAAACATTTAACCCTTATATCTACCACTTAATTGAACAACAATTAATTGTTTTTAAAATTTTGTTAATGTTGGTATTTTTCAGACGTAATCACTTAAAAGTTGCATTACCATTTCTCCTATTTTGTTATGTAGCGCATGACGGATAATTGGCTAGTGCGCTGGTACCACGGCTTCGAATCTAGCTGTGGCATGGATGTTTGTGAGTAGTTCGGAATCCACTTTCAACTGTAGGTCGGAAAAAATGACCCTAGAGCGACAAACCAAATCTATTTTGTTGCTGTTTAGATTAATTCCATCCTAATTATATATATAACATTCATTTTAGTACGAATATTACCTTTAAAACATAATGGCAATCAGTACACATATTGAAAGCGTTTACAAGATGAAGCTTTATTTACAAAGAAAACTTCAGACGGCTATGATTTCTGTTTTTAATTTAATTGAAAAAAAAATCACATATAATGGAGAAGATAACCCTAAAGCATTGTATTTTGTAATCATTCGTAGTTATTATTATTATTATTATTATTATTATGGTATGAAATAAACTTGCACTAAAAAAATGTTGGATAATGATAAAAATATTCGATTAGAAGTATGAAAGGTATACATAAACCAGATTGCATTACATTCTCAACACAAAAGACTTGAGGGGAAAAAAATGAGGATCAGACGATTTAATTATAAACAAACATCAGCTGTGGAGTTTAGATGAATTTAAAATCAAATAAGAATTTAATCTGGGTAACACTAGAAAAACGCCGATAGTAATCCCACGCTTTTTAATGCTACAATTGATAATCACCTCATTACTTGAAAAACAGGCTTTGTGTTTTAACTTTGGTAGGTTTAAACTTTTTTTCAGGTAAACTTTGTGTTTTTAAATTTTGCTGCTCATTTATTTCAAGAATTTCTGGAAGACAAGTAAAAAGTAAGGGTTATATTATTATCATTATTATTCGATACTGTAATCGAGTGTTTACTTTAAACAGAACATTATTGAATTGTGCTTACACCAGTTTTTTGTTTCATCTTAATGTGATGTTTACAATCACATCTAAGGGGCCTGAATGGTCGAGTGGCTAGCGCTCTGGCGCTCGGTACCACAGGTTTCGGGTTCGAGTCCCAGCGGTGCCATGGTTGTGTGCAGTGGTTCGGAATCCCTTTTAAAAGTAGGTCCCGGTCTGATATGATCGTAGAGCGTTGCGGGGGCATTGTTACTCCGCGTCCGTGGCTTATCTTCAAGTTACACGCGCCCCCTGGGCAATACAAAGTGAGTACGTCTGTGCAGCACTTGCCTTAAGGCATCTAAGACCAAGCTGTCTGTGTTTGCCAGCTGCATTAGAAAGAAAAAAACAATCACATCTAATATTTCTAAGAGTGGATTTATAATTTACTTTCTGATGTCATACTATTCTAGTTTATGAAGGGTTGGTGAACGCTGCGTATGCGATTGAGAAATAACCCTCCACCCAACTACAATCTAAATTACTTGTGAGTAACTGTCACGGATGTCATTAATAAGAATAAACTTATGGGTTTTGCGATGTAGTTAAAAAAGCAATAATCATAACTGGCTTTGCAAATAATAATCCATCTAGTTTAAAAGTAATCAGACTAAACGTGACGCCTTCATCATAGGGTAATAATAAAATCGTGATGTTATTGTAAACATAGAAGTTCAAGTAGATTAACTGATAATGAAATAACTTTCAAGAAATGAATAACTAACAAGTTTAGAAACTTTCGCTAGAAAGTTGAATAAAAAATTTGGTAACAATTTTTGTTTCACTTGTTTGCTTATAAAATTCGTTTACATTTACCCCGTCTGTCTTATAGTATTCAGATTAGGAATAACTTTATAGACAAAGTAATATTTAATTTTCATTGATTCCATGAAAAATAGGATAGAAATAAATGTTATTCGATCCAAAAACATGCTAACGGAAAAAGAAAAAAAAAAGAAAAAAAAAAACTATATCCAACCAAGATTCTTTTATTATCGCTAAATAAACTTCTTTTATTATTGTTTGCATGGAATAATTTTCGGTTCCATTATTATCAGAAATCTCTTATTGGAAACTATTTATGAATTTTAATGTAATATTCAATATTAATACATTTGTTGTTAAATCTAATCTCAAAATCTAGCCAAGATAAATTTATTAAAATAAAAACTATGTACGTTAAAAGCATTTTATTTAAAAATGAAATATTTAAATTATTAATTCGGCAATACATTAAACATTTACATATTACAAACAAACATTATTACATTTAAAATTAATATATAGTAACCTCTTGTTATATCGCTTATGTCACAGGACATAAGCGATATAACAAGAAGCGCATTTTAATTTGGATTCAGGAATAGATTTTTAACTGTAGTGATTCGAAATTATAAAATGTAATTTGGGGAAAAAAAAAAAAAAAAAAAAAGATAATTGTTGTGTTGCTATGGCAGCGCCACAACATAATTATAATTAACGGAATTACAATTAAAAAAACTATTTGCTGTGATTCATTTTTACTCACAATATAAAAAAAAAATATGAAATGAATGAAATATCCCAAAGCCCGTTATAATGAGGGCTACTATACTTGAAATATAAAATACACGCCATAAATTAAAATTATATAACTTACCACTTCTTTAATTTTATGTATATGATGGCGACTAATATCATTCCAAAATTTCACAATTCACAAACATGTCCGTCTTATAAACTAAAAAGCTGTTGTATATTCGCATTTGGGATAATTAATTAGTCAACAGGTTAATTAATGTGCATATACAAAAAATTCTAGCATAAAACTTTAAATCGAAAAATTAATTCAATATTAAAAACAGGGGTTATATCTTCAACACACCAGCTAAAAAAGAAAAGAAAATTTTTATACATATAGAGAGTTGAGAATTGAGGATATAATAGGCTTGAAAACAATTTACGATAAACAATTATGAAATTTAAAAGCAATTTATTGCAATGGCTGTTCAACGTTTTATACGCTTTTTACAATGGAAGACGGGGTTGAAACGGATAGGGGGAATTTTGAGGGAAGCAGGGACTTCATCGAAAGATAAAAAAGGCACAAGCCAATTCATTCTCAGGGTCAATCCCATGCTATTTATGAAATCTGATAAGGAATAGATTCCATTTAGGAATAACACCTCGAATACAAAACGACAGAAAATTATGGACCCATTTTCTTTTACATGCTGGTTTTACCGAAGAAATGATCAAAAAAAAAAAAAAAGAATAAGATGGGGGCGGTGGAGGGGGATTGAAGAAAGAAAAAAAAGAACACCGCTTCCAAGAATCCATAATGAAGATAAAAAAAGTGACAAAAGGGGGCCCCAAAAGAAAGCGCTCCGTAAGCAATTTAATTTTATTAGATAAAAGAAATCTTCGCCGGGCCAAGGCTTAATGATAACAAATGAAGAGGAGATCTCCCGCAGATTGGATTACGAGATACGTGGATCGATGGTAAGAACGTTTTCCCGCTCTTTAAAAATGCAGAACACCCCAGTGAAATCAACCGGTATCGACAGGGCGACTTTTTATCGCGCCCTGCTTGCTGGGGTGGACTCGGCCATGGGACAAATTCCTCCAGAAGTTCGTCAAAAAATGTCTGATTTCTAAAGAAATTTTCTGTAAATACTGTGTAATGGAAGTTTTCCAGCAAACACGATTCCCAATTTTTTTTAGTTTCTTTGGAATAAGTAGTTATCCGAAAACCCAATTAATATGTTGATAAAAATATAACAGTTACTTCACGTTAAGGACATAACAAAGAAATCATAATCTATGTATAAATTTGAAAATGTGTTTGTTTGCCCTTTATATAAATTCACAGTTCCAACTTAAGAGTTTTCAAATTTGTCGCGTACATAGGCCATGGTCTACGTAAGCAGTAGGATACTAAAGTAGACTACTAGTTACACCCCCCATCCCTATTTTTCTTATTGCCTTCGATTTAAGGAGAGGATTCTGCTTATAATTATAGACTCGTGGGAGGATTCCACTTATATGCCATTAAATGTATTAAATATATATTTAATTGTATGTGTGTGGGGTAAGCTGCGTGTTCTCTAAACTGTGCCTCAAGTATCTCATCCCAACCACATCCAGTTACAATCCAGTTGCCCAACCTCCATACTACACAGCAACTTAATTATAAATGTTGCTCAATTGGAAATAAACTATGACTTCATTCTCACTCTGTTCGATCTCATTGTTGCTTATAAAGATCGAACCACAATATGAGATCGAACTTCAAATATATTAGAATTCCCTAGTTTTCGTTATTCTTCAGATCATTATCGTGTCACTTTATTCAAAGAATTGAGAGACACGATACCTAAGGAAAATGGATTTCATCTAACTTTAAAATTAAATTATTCAACTTTTCGGATGATGATAGTGGATGACATCAGCAGCCCAGATGTGGAGACTGTGTATCATAAACCTCAACCTGGTTAATCTTCAGCAACTTGACTGCAAATGTTGCTCAATTGAAAATAAACCATAAACTATTTACACCTAACTTTAACCTAGTTACACCTAACCTTAAAAATTAAATTATTCAACTTTTCGGGTAATAATAGTGGATGACATCAACAGCCGAGACGTGAGGACGGTATCATCCACCTCGACCTGCCGCATGCCATTCTTTTCATCCTTAGCACTAATGAAGTTTCTCGAGAAAGAAAAGGGCAACAAAATAAAACATTAGCGGCACACAGGACGAGAGAGGGAAAGTAACAACAAGAAGCTGAAGCAAAAAAAAGCCAAACAGGAGAAAGTCGTCAATGCCACCCCATTACGAGGACCTCATAAAACCAACGACCAGTGACATGTCACGGGCGAACAAAAAAAAAAAAAGAAGTCCACTGATGGGCCCACAAGACACCGGAAGGACACTTACATTTACGATTAGCGCTACTCTTGCTTGCCTGGGATACACTTAAGGACGAGAAAGAAGAAAAAAAAAAAAGAAGGAAAAAAGAAATAAAATAAACGAGGATCGAAGGGAGAGATCTTAATGTAAATATCACGAGTCGCTCCGGAGAGGGGGTGGGGTGGAGGAGAAAATGCAGGTAAAAAGGGGTGGGAGACATCGAAGTGATGGGGATGAGAGCCGAGGGACGCATTTCTCTTCACTAGGAATCCAGGAAAAGCAGGTGAAGGAAAAAAAGAGGGAGAGAGAGACGAGGAAGAAAACCGGAGAAGCCGTTGTCGGATCATAGAGTGGGTGATTGAGGATAGAAAATCCCGGACGGGGAATTGAAGGATGGTTGAATCCCGGAACACCAGTGATTCTAGAGAGGGGGTAAGAAAAAAATGGGACGAGTGACTGGCGTCCTGTCATTATCATCTTACGATAGTAAAATCGACTTACAAGAAGTTTGGTTTTCATATGAAAGGTTAGCAAGAAGTCGCAGGTTGGTAAATATTTCTAAGATCATCCAAATTCTTTGGGCTAAGATTCTATAAAAAGTAATATTATTATTCCAGATTTAGCTATGTTTTGTATAAAACAGATTTTATAGACTTTAATTCATATTAATTAATATATTAAAAACAGATTAATGGATTTTAATACTCAATGCTGTTAAAAAGTATTCTTAAAAATGAACTCAACAAATCAGATGAGGTTGACATTCATATTTGTATACATATACTTTTACAACCGTAAGTTAAATTAAGATATTAAATGGGTCTGAATGGCCGAGTGTCTAGCGTTTGGTGACACAAATTTCGGGTTCGAGTCCCGGCCATGGATATTTGTAGTGATTTGGAATCCACTTTAAGTTGTATGTGGGGGTAGGACTGCAGGACACTGGAGGATTAGTCACAATACAACAAGATATTAAGTTTAAATAACAGGAAAATACAAATGACCGAGGGATACGAATTTAACAATACTCAATGTTAAAATTATTCAATTTTTTTTTTTAGTTGTTCCTTAATTATAGTAATAATGCCTAGGAATAAATATGATTGAGCATTAGTATCTTGAAAAACTTATTTCTAATCGGTCATTTTTTGACATGGAAAAAGATTCTAATAATTGTATGCTAACAGGGGACAAAAATAAATATATATGGCTCCAGCAATCTATCATGCCTGAAAAAGCCAGACACGGAGACCCAATGAGCAAGACACGCCCATCAGTTTAAAGGGTCGTTTGCTTTCATATGAGATTTTTGGTTTCATTGTTAAATTGCGTGCACCAGCCAACTTAAGTTAGACAATATCCATATCATTATAGACACCATGTACTAAAAACTTATATAAGCTGAACAAAATACAATATATGATCTTCACATTATTATAACATCCCCAAAAGAAAGGGTAATTAATTTATTGTTTTCCAATGCAAAATATCAAATTGTGAATATGAAATGTAATTTATAACTATAACTTGAGAAATTTGATTATATATGCAGCCTTATTATACCTTTACTGACATTCTTTTTAACAAGCATGTTTTTGATGCATATATATATATATAGTTTGAGCATTGAGTTTAATGTCCACGTTTCTATATATATATATATATATATATATATATATATATATATATATATATATATATATATATATATAGAAACGTGGACATTAAACTCTAAGAACTTGGATTACATCAGGGGCTTTGAGAGAAAAATTTTGAGAAAAATGTTTTGGACGAAGAGTTGACTATAATAAATGAATTAGGTGTTCAATTTCTTTGTTTTGTCTTCTAACTAAAAACAGAGACATTGTGAGATACATCAAATCACAAAGAATCCTCTGGCTCGGACATGTTTTTTTCCTTATCTCTGCGATGAACATCATTAAAAAGGATTATGTCATGTGAATTGTTCAACAATAGGAATAGAGGAAAGTGGATGGATGGTGTCGAAGAGGATGTTAGACAACTGAAAATTATTAATTGGAAGAGATTGACATTGGAGCGAGACAGATGGAGAGCTTTTTGTGTTGAAGGCTCAAGACTGTAATTCCAGTAAAGAATATATATAGATTAGTGGGCAATAAATTTAAACATTATTGAAAAACGATTTAATTTAAGATACAGTCAAAGATACATTTAGTGTCGATTGTCGAACTTTGTAAATAATATTCAATATATAGACGAGTTAGAGAAATAAATTACCATGTTTTGTAACTACGAGTTTCTTTCGAGGTGTATGTTACTTTACGGTGATCAACAATACACAACACAGTAGTACAACGATAAAATTATCTTAAATATTACCTTAGGAACTAATAAAAGCAACTATGAAAATAACAATAAAAAACTTGAAACATATTTTGATAAAAATCAATTCCTTTGATTTTGTAACTAAATTTGAGTGCCTGGCAACAGAGCGACAAAAAGACAATCTGACATTTACCAACATTTTTTTTCGATATTGTAACTCTAACAGGGAGGGGGGGAGAGAGGAAAGAAAAATCTCTTATTTCCCCCATTCCTCTTGCATAGGGATAACTAACAAGAACCTTCGCTCGGAAAGGGCATTCGACGCGAACTAATAGAAAATGCAGAAGCCCTACGAAGGACTAAAGTCCCCCGAGAGTATTACAGCGAAAGAAAGATATGTCCAAAAAGAAGGGAATCACTCGGAGTTGTAATGGAATCAAAACAAACCGTCATGTTAATGGAAGGAGAAAATCCCCCAGGCAGTGCGTACCCTGAAATGCCTCCTCCCCAAATACCCACCCACACCAGTTGGACTTCTTAAGCAAAGAACGGAGGGAGGCATTTAAGCCCTGGCGTCGTTAAAATACTTTGATGGCACGAAAATGCGACACGGAAATCCTTTCGGATGATGGGAGCAACCCCATTTTTAAGACGTTCCATACATTGCAGGGTAAATGAAATTTAAATCCATTCTTCGAGCTTAAATAACGACCTGTAGATATACTACAGCGCTGAGAGAAAGACAACAATATAGACGTATACCATCAGTACAATAAACCAATCAGGTTTATTTTTTTCACCATCCTACAGTTTTTAACATTTTAAAGTATGTAATAAGTGTTTGATCTTACAAAAAAGGTTTCTCTGCAAACGAATTTAGATTTCCTTGATCTTTAGGAAAGCACAATAAAAAGTAATATTAACACTAGCATTAGTAATTTAAATTTATACATCTGATATTTTAAAAGGTCACCATGGGAGGAGTTGAATAACATTCTAAGTAATTTATTTATTTTTAAAAATAATATTCATTTATTTCATTAGGGCAAATACTTGCGTTGAAAATTTGTTAAATTAGTATAAAAATGTTTCCTTCAATTATTCATTAAAAAACCCATACAAATAAATTTTTATTTTACAGTAATAAATCTAAAAACTGAATATTAGTACTGAATAAATATGTGATAATAAAATATTTTTTTTCAAAATAAACTTATTTCGAAATCAGAAATTTCACAGAAAATACTTGCATAAAAAATACAAATAAGAATCCAATAATTTCTAATTCATAACATTTTATATATATTTGCATTTCATGTATAATTTCATTTGCTTTTTTTTTTTTTTTTTTTTTTTTTGCAAACAGGTTACCAAATATATTTTAAATTTTCTGTGAAGGATTGAAAAATTATAAACGCATTGAATTGGTTATTTTAACCAACGGAAAAAGGAAAACTCCTTTTGAAATGAAATTTTATTTGCAAATACTTTTTTTTTAGTGCCGAATAAGAGAATAGCCGGAGCTTCTAATTAACGAATAGCAGCATGCACTGACTGTAGCAATGAGCATCCGACTGATTTCGAGCTCCTTCAGGACAGCTTTCATTACCATTATTATAAACAAGTCACAAGGGTCGAATGTACAGAATTACGGTTTTAGATGTCACTACAGTAGCTTGTAACACAGAGATACCCGTGGCTTACTTTTAATTTAAGATAGCCACAAGACACTCCTTGGGCATCTACGCCATCAGATCTCTGCCTCATAGTCAAATTTGGAACAATCTCGTGCAAGTGTTTTTGACTTTCTCAGAAATATAATTATTCAATCTGACATTTGGTGAAGGAGATTTGGCTTGTCGCTCTGCGGTCATTTTGTGCACACTTTAGGCTGCCTACAATTTAACAGGGATTCCGAACAACTAACAAACATCTATGGATATCTTAAACCGCCAGGATTCAAACCTTAAGCCTGTGGTACCAAAGGCCAGACAGTTACTCGTTTGACTAATCTCTGAAAAAACCCATTTGACTAATCTTATCAGTCAATATCACACAAAAGATAAGTGCTTGTATTTTGGCTGGAAATGAAAAAATGGCCAATGAATTAATATTTGCCCCAATGAATGAACACAATGAATTAATATTTGCCCAATAATGAAATGCCCAATGAATTAATATTTTTGCTGCCCAATAATGAACATGCCCAATGAATTAATAGTTACCCCAATGAATGAAAATTTTTAGTTCTAAAATTTATTTAGCTTTCCGGATGATATACAACCATTCACCAGTATATATCTATATATTAATGCGATAGTTCAATACTTAGATGCTAACAATACAAATATAAACCACTCTCAAACAATACCATCACACACAACCCTTATTTTCTTAAAAATCCTATAACGGGATAGTGAATGGCTCAACAAGCGATGCTGAAGCTTTCCAGAACAGTCCCCACCCCACCCTCCACCTCCCAAGAAAAAGAATAGAGCCCAGCGAACCGGCGCACCCAAATCCTATTCGATATGATATTCACGTTTGCCGATATCGATTATTAATATCCAGTTGCTAAGCTACCGGGGCAGGAGCAATAGTGGAAGTAAATACCAAAAACAAAGGAGGAGGAATAAGCCGAGCAAAACAAAGGAACAGAAGGAATGGTGCCTCAGAGGCACCAGGGAAACCGAGGATGGCTGCAAAACACTTTCATGAAATATAAATGAAGGCCCGTCCGTCACTCGAATCCTAGGAAATAGGTAACGAACTACCCTTTTAACCTCCCGGCTTTGGGTTCTGAATCGCATTTGCCTTGGGCCACCAATAATCGCCTCTCCCTCTCTCCTACTTTTTTTTTTTTTTTTTTTAAATAAAAAACCCCAAAAATAATAAAAACCTTCTCTCCCATAGCTCACGTTTTTTTTTTTTCCCCTCCTTATTCTTTTCGGCGTATTCTTTCGTTCTCAAATTCTTTCCCTTCTTCTTTATTTCTTCTCCACACCGATCGACAACCGTCACGGTTGAAGTTAAAACAGTGTGAGAATAAAAAAAGAAAAAAAAAAAAAGAAAAGAAAGGAAACAGCGGGCTGGCGGATAGAGCGAAAGTTTAGTTGGGAGAGAACGAAAGAAAGAGGGGGTATAAAAAAATAAAAAGAAGAGAATAAACGAATAATAATAAATAGGGAATGAAAAAAAAAAAAAAAAATGAAACACAAGGAAAGAAGAAAGAAAAAAAAAAAATGGAGGTGGGTAAAGAGAATATCGTAGAATGATGTAGGAAGGAAGAAATTAGCCATGAAATCGCAGGAGAATAATTCGGACGATAAATAAGGGGGGCGAGGGAGAACGGTCGTGTATGAGCAATTAAAAGAAAAAAGTGGTTGGGCACACGAATGGCATATGGGAGCAATCAATGCACAGGCAAAAGAAATTAAGAAAGATCATAAATGAATTAGAAAGCAACAAGATAAATAAAGAGTTCGGGGGCGAAGACACACACATGCACACACTTATTCTAAGAACATTAACAAAAATAATGGGCAAGAAAAAGAGAACATTAAAAACACATGTTTTAGCGATAAAAATACCAGAAACATTTGCACTCGGGAAAAAAAAAAAAAAAAAAAAATCCTGAAATGTATTAATTATATTCTTTTTAATAAATAATTTCTTAACTTCGATCAGTTACAGTTATTGATTTTTGTAAAGTTACATTTGTTGATAGCAACAACTATTACAAGTATTGAAAAAAAATACGGTTGGGAAAAAAAAAAAAAAAAAAAAAAAAAAAAAAAAAAAAAAAAAATGGGGATGGGGGGGATACTTTCATTAAATTTCTAGTTCTAGTGATTATTTGCATTGATTTTTTTCAAACATGGTTCCCTATATTTATTTAATAATATATATATATGTGTTATTCTATACATTCACATTTTTCTATATATAATTTTGTTATTTTTCGTAATTTTCTACGCATAAATATTTCTCATATTTTTTTTTTTTTTTTTTCACATAGACGGTGGGATCATAAATTTTTTTTTTTAATTTGAAAGAAATAAATGATTTGAATATGTATTTTGTTAATGCAAATATCGCCTTAAGGAAGGAAAAACCGGAGATTATATATATATATAAATCATGAATTATTTTATTTTTGCCAAATGATGTTTGTGCATTTTTAAAATTTTGAGTTTATTTTTAACAAAAAAAACTATTTGTTTTTATTATTTCAAGGTGCAGTCAGAATTTTAAATCTATACCAAGATGTTTTCCCACGTTTACTTGAATTTATAAATTTTAAATAGATCAAACAATGCTTTGTATTATTATTATTATTTAAATCTTGAACAGGTGATTGCTATTTATGATTAATTTTTGTCACAAAATTCATGATGTGTTCGAATCTATTTAACAGGCTCAAAAATACGTATCACTATAAAGTAATTTTACAAAGTATATAATCCAGAAATTAATAATATTAAAAATAATCACATGATTACACACACAAAAGATATCATTCATTCTTAGTCCATGCTTTTAAAAATTTAAAAATGAAGAGCAACGCGCAACTCTGTGGCAACGCACGTCGCTAGTGAGCATTAGGGCTGAGGTTCAATCCGCTGGCTGCTTTGCTGCAGACACTGTTTCAAAAATAGAAGAGATTCGATGGCGTTTGGGATGCTCAGCATCTTGCCTCAGACGTCAGATTACCTGGTGAGAGTTTTCCTCATCCCAAATGCGGGGGTGCTCCCGGGCTGCCCTTCCGGAGCACCCCGCATTTGAGAGCGTCAGCCGCGTCTTACGTTCTTCAGCGTCACGGAGCCAAACGCAGACTTCTATATACGGCTGCTCCATCCCAATAGAAGCTGCTCCCCCCCTCTTTCCGTGAGACCACAACACAAGGGTTCTTGGATTGGTCTGTATGTTGCTGTCTACCAAGCGGTTTTTTTTTTATTTATTTTTTTTTTTTTATAGAATTTATAAAGTCCAATCGCAAAGCAGAACAAAATAAATTAAATAATTTTTTTTTTTATCTTTTTCCTCTTGTACAATAACCACAGCAGAATTCTAAATCAATATAAATATTAACTCCCAAACATTCCGAAGTCTATTCCATTCGACAGCAGAATATTAATTAATACTTTAATATACTCTACATCCATAATTCAACCTGCTAAATTAATAATACTTAATCAAAATTTTATGATACAAATACTGAATGAACAAACTGTCAGTACCATCCATACGTACACACAACGTTACCAATTGAACTTTCGCATCTTAATAACATATTCCTCTCTTCTCTCGTGCTCCACAAGGGAAAGAGAACCTGAAATCCAATCATAACCAGCAGGTAAAAAAAGAGGAAAATAATGAAAAATATTAAATTAATGAAAACAAATCAAAGAATTCAAATCCAAGAAATCACAAAAGATGAAGAGGAAAGAAAGAAAAGAAAAGAAAGAAAAAATCAATCAAACCCTACCTTCCCCACCGAAATCATAAAAAGCCAACCGGCACAACGCAATAAAAAGGCCCTTTTAAAAAGTAATTAAAAATTTCAAACGGTAGGGGCAACGGCAAACACCGGCGGAGAACCAATTAATCCGACGATGCAGAAATGAAATTGCGATACATTCATTCATTGAATGAAATGAGAAGAGACGAGCGATAGATAGACAGACAGAGAAGCGATACCGGGCCAAACTAATAATTAATGTTCGCGATACGTATACGATCCGGGGACTATGGAGAAAATAAATAATTTAGCTTTTGTTGGATGGGAAATGAACCGGATTGTTTGTCCAGGACCTGACGAAGAAAGAACGAGTGGTAGGGGTAGGGGGTGGTCGGTGAGGGGTGTAGCAGAATTTCATTAGTAATCGAGAGATGCAGTTCGAAAAACTAATTACGACAAAAAGTGAATATCTAGGGTTTGGAGGAAAATTACTTCATTCCGTGGAACAAAGCGAAGTATTAATCAGTTCTGGGAAAGGGTGAGGGAGATGATATAGAGATTCTCTCTCCCTCCCAGATTCTTTCCACTAGAACACCATATCGTAAAATTCTTATTTACACATGAAAGTAGAAATAGCCATGGAATGGATATATGTTAAAAAAATATAAGGGTATATAGAAAGGTAATAAAAGGGCAAAAGGCATTGAACCTAAATATTATAATGTAGCTAATCATTGAAATTTTAAGTAGATGTCTTTTTTTTTTCTGCTGATGAATTATATATAAATATTAATCCCAACCTACTCAAGAGAGAGAAATTTGATCTTCAAACTGTTTTAATTAAACGTAAAAACTTTTTTTTTTAAACGAAATGAGGATGACTCATATTAGATTGCCACTGCACAACTTAATGTCATTTTGTAAAAATTAATAAAATTTAATATGTTCTACCGTTTGAGTAGGAGGGAGACAGCTCACCATGTAATAGGAAGGGAGATGCCAGGGGAATTGGTCTAGAATTCGGCGACTCGTGCTCAGTTGCAGTCGTTATATCTCGGAATTCAGACATGTTACTGCTGATATTATAATAATCCAGGACTCATTTGAAAGGTCTCGGTGATATCAAATACTTAAAAACCACAACGCAATAAAATTTATAAATATGAAATCAAAAAATGAATGAAATATTTGATGAGATTTTATAATGTCGCTAATATGCAAAGAAGGTGGATACAAAATTCGAGGAAAGATATTGCAGAAGGTAGAGGGACTTGGGATGAGCTCAAGATTTGATTTGGTTTGTCGCTCCACGGTCTTTTTGTGCACACTTGAGCTAATTAGACTGGGAACTACAGTTTAACGTGGATTCCGAACCACTCACAAACATCCATGCCACCGCCAAGATTCGAATCTGAAGCCTGTGGTACCAAATGAGCCCAAGAAGTCATATCCCGATATACAACATGAGTATAGGGCTCGGTGTCGAAGTTTAGCGGCATGACAAGCGCCTAGTACAAATGATGCCATAGAGCCAAGGGATGGATGTGGAGCATATTAGTATGCTCTTTAATCCAACATTCGATAGTTTGGCACTTTCAGATTTGTGTGTGTGTGGATTCGGGCGATTGTTGACCTTGGGGATGAGACATTAAAACCTTGACATTAAATCACGAATCCTGACAAATGACCAAGCTGCTTTAATTTTAGCCCAGTGTTGTCTCGACTCAAAATTGTATTTTATTGCGATACTGAATCCAATACAGCAACATTTCTAATCCTGGCTAAAGCATTGGTGTTTCAATAATATGTTATATATAGCAGATCTAACATACCCTTTTGAAGTGAAGTTGTGAACAATTTGAACCAGCAAGTGTTTTTGATTATTAACAAGAAATCTGAAGAATTTTAAACAAACCTTCTATTATTATTATCTGATTATAATAATAGAAGATAGATAGCAGGATATTATTATACGATGAGAGAAATGAAAATGATAAAGTAAAGAAAACTTCAAATACACAACCAACTAATCTCACAAGGAAGAATTAAAAAAAAAAAAAAAAAAATCGAATTTAAATGTAAAAATTGTAAAAATGTAAAAATTTATGAATTTCAAAAATACTATTTTGTTTTAAACTTTTACATATTTATTTGCTACAGCTGATCACTATATCGACAAACAAATGAAGTATACTATTCTATGAAGCTCAAAAGAATATAATCAGTATAAAAATCTCTACGCCATAGAGTATAATAGTTCGAAAAATAATTAGCTGTTGTTTATCAATTAGAATAATAAATGAAGTAAAAATTAAAATAATCTTAATTAAAAAAAAATGTGATTATTCATTCTATCTTTAAAGAAAATTAATTTTAAGGAAAAAAAAAAATCTTTTTTTTTTTTAGGATTTTTGTCTCTGATTAAACCACTCGTTTATCAGAGAATGACAATTATGGTTCTTGACCGAAAAGGTTTAACTTAAAGTTTTAACTTGATGATTATATTAATAAATCCATTTATAACAGAAACCTTCAATTATTAATATCTGATTATCAGTTAATAGCATCATATTGTAAAAATACGATGTTAATGCCTCAAAGTCTAATGCTATGCTCTTCAATAGTTAATGCAAGTGATTTTGAGAAATGCCTTCTACCGATGATATCGGAAAAGTGTTCCCAATTCCTTTAAGGGCCGACAGCGAGAAACATTTGTAAGAAATGGGCCGCAAACAGTTCGCATCTAATATCAGGGCAATTCCAAGAAATGCTTAAATAGGAATACAACAAATAAGCGAACAAAAATATATATAAATATTCGAAATTTCCCCCGACCCTGCGAATCTTTTGGCGTCTATCACCAGAAGTAACATTTCCGCAGGAAAAACAGGATTGCATTCTTTTTTTTTTTTTTTTCTACACTTCTTGACAAAAAAATAAATGGCATTTTATATTTTTAAAGACAAGAAATTTTCGCCGATCTCCGATGATTCCACACATTTGCTAGAAGGAAGAGGGGTTGGGTAGGGGTGGAAGATGAAATGAAACGCCGCCATAAACGAAAATAAGACAGGGAAATGGGACAGAAAGAGTTGAGAAGGAAGAGAAAAAGGACGGCACATTCATAGCTCATCATTACAGAAAGGAAAGAAAGTTGTGTGTACGTGTGTGTTAAAGCATCACGATACAAAAGATGGGAAAAATTTTTTTTTTTGATAAGAAAAGAAACATTATTTATGACTTCAGTAATGGTTCATCGAATTTGGGAATAATTCAAATACATTAAAATTAATTTAAAATCAGCATCATTCGGTAATGAAAAAGTTTTTGAAAATTAAAATGACACTCAGCATTATATGGTAATATCATCGTTTGGATAGAAAGTCTGATGAAAAAGTTAAAATGTTAATCAGCATTATGAAAATGATGCCTAACATAAAATTCAGAACAAATCCAAACTCCAACAAATAAGTATATTTAAAAAATCATTAAATTTCAAATTATGTTAAGATTACAATCTTATTTAAATTAAGATTTGCAAATTAAACATTAAAATACTAAAAAAATTGCTTACATAATTGTACTTTTTGAATAAGGTACAAAGATAATATTTTAAATGCTATAAAGACCCAGAGGCTATAAAATTTATTAAGATTAATAGATTAAACTGGGCTGCTCATTTATTTAGAATGAATGATTTAAACCCTGTATAAAAGCTCATTTTGGCAAAGTCACATTGACAAAATGGAAATACCCAAGTTGCGATGGACAGACGCAGTTGGAAAAGATTTTGCTGTACTAAAGGTTAAGAACTGGAGAAACCTTGTCACCCAGAGGAATGTATGGAAATCTCTTCAAAGGAAAGCTTTGACCCACCCTGTGCTGTAGTGCTATAGATGACGATGACGATAAAGATAATATGCTAAACTTATAACGAATAAATAATCTTTTAACAAAAAAAGTCAGTATTTTTTTTTTTTTTATGAAACCTTATTTTTTTTTCTCCTCTACATAGACAAGATCACGTGGATTTTAAATCAACATTTTTTTTTTCATAAAATGTTTTTATAAAATTATGAACGATTTTTGAATTAGACAAATGATACGGATAAAGACAAATATTTTATGTGAAATCTTCGAATACTCCTATTTTTCTGCAAAATTTGCAATTACATGCTTAAGATTATAGAATCTAATCACAGAATTTCAATTGAATTGATGTTTTCAAGCAGAATCTAAGAATTTTTAATCAGAAAAGTAATTATTTCCCCCTCTCTCTCTATCGTTATCAAAAGCCCACAAAGAACATAAAAAAGGAAAGATTTATCTCATCGAAAATTATTTACAATAAAAATGAATAAAATAAAACTTTTTTTTTTTCATAATTAATACGACCATATGAGATATTAAACTCACTTTTGTTATTATTTCTCTTCAAAGGTCTATACCCGTCGCAATTTATTAATTCAGCCATCACATAATTAAAACAGGAAAATTGCAAGGTTTTTTTGTTTGTTTGTTAATGAACAAAAGACTATTCACCCACAAAAGCAATATTCATCTCCCAATATTATGAAATTTTTTTTACATATAAGTCAATCTGGGAATCGAAGAAATGAATAATCAAGAAAACGACGTCCATAAATATGTATTTAAGCGCTCATATCACTGCTGTTGCCATGCAAATGGAGACATTCTAACATCCCTTTTTTTTTTTTGCACCATTATTATTGGCATTTTCAACGCACGTTAAATCGAGACTTTTTACTGAGCCACATCTCACATTAATTATCTTTCCTGATTACCAAACAGAATTCGATGCAAAAAGAGAGGGGGCAAAGGAATGATAATAAATATTGAAGATTATAAGGCGTACTAGTTAATTACGTCGGTCCACACAAAAGCAGTTTGCCATTTTTTTTTTTTTTTTTTTTCCCTACAAGCCGAAATTGCGCAAAAAGAAATTGGTACAAGTAAAACAAAAAAATTCCAAGGGATATGACGGCTTAATTACAAAATTGCTTCGGCATTGTGTTTTGCAGTCGCATTCAGTGCAGTTCGTTAACGTTATCATTACTTACCCTTCCTACCCGGCCATCCCGGCGTGTTTCATTACGGCCACGTTGAATGAGAAAGCCGGGATAAAAAGGTTTTTAAGTGTAAGTATCTTTTGCGGTAGGAGTTATTAAAGAAAAGTCCTTTGTTTCAGAAAGGCTCGAAGGGTGGAAGGCCATCTTTTTAATGGTGGGCGGAAGCATTCAGGTTTGATGAATGCGTGAACCTCCTTAGGTACTGCTTAACATTAAGCTGCAAAAAGGTCCCCCCTCGTCTTAGCAGAAATGCGCCAGCACTGATTTTGACTTTAAATTTACAGTTATGTTAAAATGAGTGGTTAATATATCAATTAATGATTAAGGTTGTGCCTGAATGAATGAGTGTCTAGCGTTCTGGCACTCGGTGCCACAAGTTAAGGGGTTCGAGTCACGGCGGATGGATGTTTGTAGTGGTTCGGAATTCACTTTAAATCGTAAGTCCTGGTATAATCGTAGATCCATAATATGACCGTAGAGCGTTGTCTTGAGGTTTAGTCAGTCTTCAGCCCTCGTGGTTCCTCTCTAAAAGTGAAGCTGCATATTACTCTTAGCCATGGACCTCGCCTGTGAAGGAGTCTTTTGGACTTGGTGTAAGCTTTCCTACACTAGAGGGATTAGTAACAACAACATGATTAAGGATGGTGAAACTATACCAAAAGTTAGATAAATAATACAAACGAATGTTAATTTCTTCACGAGAGGTCATAATCTTTCACCCATAAATTTTATAATATAAGGGAAAAAAAGTCATTTAATTTTCACATTCTTTTATAATAAAATGTTTCTTTAATCCGGTATGATTGGCGATTTTTTCCCTCCGAGATTATCCCTGACAAAAAATTTTAGGTCTACCATCGTTTCTAGTTTTTCCCGACTTCAACACTGATATTAATAAGGGAGGATTTAGAGTTGACACTCACGTTAGTTAGACTTTGGATTTAGCATCTTTTTTTCGCCGGTTAGACTTTGTGGCCTTTTCTTTGGAACCGATAATGGGACAGGGAGAAGAAAAGGGAGTGTGTGAAATAAAGTGAAGAGTTTCAGGCACTCCGGAGGGTACAAGTCGAGTTTCGAGCAGTAAGGAGGGTACAAAGGCCCTTAAACGAACATATTTTTAAGATTATTTTGAAAATATTTATTATATAATTGTGTTTTGTGTGTTATATGTTGCAGTTTTGCAATTTTTATAAATATGACAAAATAAAAAGTTCTAATTATCATTTGAAGTAACAATTGTATCTACCATAAAACAACACTGCATCAGGTCCACATGCATATTCGGCCTTAATCTTTACTGTAATGAATTTCAATACCATGATTTTTTATATTGGTACTCTTTTAAATTTCTTTCTACATCAGTACAGTACATCAAAATCACAAGGAAGTTAAACAAACCACGCTTAACCATCAGAATCTCCAAACTAAAGCAAACCGTGGACATTTTCAAACAGTAGCAACTGCTAGGCATGTCTTTACAAAAAAAAAAAAGTTAGAAAGAAACGAGATGTTTGCTAACGTCCTAGGCAGGCATCCTAATGAAGGAGACGAATTTCGAGCATAGGGAGACGAACAAATGACGCAACAATTAAAAGTGCGTCTCGGAGAAAACGAACGCAATTTGAAAGAAAGGGGACTTGCTCATTAGTCCACGCACAGTTAGTTTCCAGCGTAGGTCACGTTTCACAATTACGCAAGTGTTCTTTTTACAAGAAAAAAAAAAAAAAAAAAAAAGTCGCCCTGGAAGGATCCTCCGTTTATTATTTTTCTAGCTCATCTTTACCCTGCAAAGTAAAGGCGGGACGTGCAGTTTTAGTGTGTATTCCAACAATGAGGAATATTCAAATCGAAATATCTCTAAATAAAGACAGGCTGGATGATTGCGGAAAGGATGTGAACATTGAAAAGATACAATTTTATGATAATTTAACTTCATTTTATTTTGTGAGCTGCACTGTAATGAGGATCTAAAATTTCATTACTCATTATATTTACCCGATTCATCACAATTCATTGCTATTACGAGCAAATCTAAAGCCCAATTTGAGTTTTAAAACTATCTTACAATTTTATTACACAAGTTTCAAGAAACTCGAAATTAAAAAACTTTAAAATCTTTTCTTGGACTAATCTGCTAACAATGTGAAAATGTCAATTTCGTAATCTCAAAACGTCGTATAATGTAGTTTAGAGTATATTTCATTTTAAGAAGGAGAAACGGTAAAAGAAACAGAAAAATACAGGAAAAACTAACTTAGCAATATAAAACTTTTGAAAAATAAATTAAATTAACAGTTAATTTGAAAAAAATATTACTAAAAATGACAGCTATTAATTTTTAAAATTAAATATAATTGCAATACTCTGTGAAAATATGAGGCATCTTTCCCAGGGTTTTCTCTACAATAAGATAAATTTGTCCATCAAAGTCCGGAAACCTTCCTGGTAAATATAGATATAATAAAAAAGACATATCAACGGCTAACGAAAAAATTTATTATTTTTGTACTTTAATTATTAAAAATCAATACATGCATCGACACAAAATTACACTTGAAAATTTCACATTTTTTAACTTGGAATTTTTTTTTTAATAAATACCTCCATCAGTATATTTCATAAATAATTTTGTAACGCAAAGGGGGTTCAAAAAATAACAAATGGAACAAAAAAATATTTAGACAAGCCATATGTTCCGTCAGAAACTCTAACAGAAAGGAAATCACTCTATATAAGAAAGCCGTTCATTAATATTAACTAATTTGTTGATTCTTTTTCTTAATGAGCAAATCAACCAGTTAGTTGTCAAATATGCTCACAAAAAAACACCATACAGAAAGAGTTTTGTGTATATCTACGATTATTAGTGAGTTTACTTTCAAATAAGTTAAAAGAATAATATAAATTTCATTAACTACTTGAAGAAAAAGAAAACAAATATAAGAGAACATAAGAATCAAAATAATTTTACAAGAATAAATAACAGGCGGTTCAATTGCATCGCAAAACTATGTGTGTGTTGTTGAAAAGTTGAATGAAATTTAAATTATTAAACAAAACCAGTTGATCATTTAACTTCCATCTAACTTCATGTAGTGTAACAATGTTGCGTAATTGCAGTCTCATAGACTACAATTTCGCAACATTGTTACACTGATTAATAATGACTTTCATCATAAAAAAGAAATTTACGATCGCTGAAGAATAATGAATAAATTACACGAATATAGAAGTTGGCTAAGTGGGTGGGGTAAATTAATGATTGTTTGAAATAATCAATCGTGATTATTAATGAAAGATCCCTTCCAAATATCAGTTTCTTGATGAAGTAAATGAAAATGCCGTTTAGAATCAATCATGCTTTTAGGATTTAAAAGTTTTGTAATTTTTCAATAACTCTCTTGTTAATTTCTTTTCTTTCTTTCTTTTTTTTTTTTTTTTTTTTTTTTTTTTTTATAAATGTATTTAAGAAATGTTTAGACGTAATAGTAGATAAGACACCTTTTGGTACTCAAGCTTGTAAAGAAAAAAAAAAATCAGTATAATTTTAACAATAAATTTAGTGAATTCGATTCAGCGTACGTTTCTAAAATTAAAATTTTTTTTATCAAATAAAAATACTAAAAATATGTTCACGGCATTATTTAAATTTGTCATTAAAAGATTTATCGGAAATGCTATGGGGAAAAATTATGGCATCAAATTATTAGAAGTAACTAAGAAAAAGATGTGGAGGGACTCGATTTGTAAAATCCCAGACTCCGCTAGATCTATCGCAGTAGTGGACACCCTCCGCCTGGAGACATTGTCTTGCTAAACATCTACACATAATAGTCTTTTACAGTACACATAACAGTATGCAGAACGGTATACATAACAGTCCTTTGTGTAACCAGAACTCTGAGAAGGACAAAGATCATCTGCCAAGTTGTTCTTCACCGAATGAAGAAAACATACAGCAGATACTGGAGGGCTAGAGAGTTGATGCAACTGGCATCCAGCGAGTAATTTTCTTTTATGTAGCCACAGTTTTGATGTAATTATTGTTATTATGAGATACTGTTTTGTATTCAATCTCTATGCTCTATATCTGTGATGCATGGGAGCCAAAGGTGTAAAAACAAGTGCTTTTGCAACAACAACAAAAATCTCAACAGATTAATTTAATCTGCAATTTTATGCATGACAATGGGACTAAAAATCTAATTAAGCACAGGATTACCTTTTTCCTCCCCCACATTCCCCCTTTTAAAATCTTTGCTCGTCTAACTGCTGCGAGTGTTTACGGAAAATGTATTTGATTAGAATGAATCTCTCTTTAAACAGATGAATGCTACGAACACGAATGGGATATTTTGCTTATGCTAAAACACTTAGGGGGAAAAACCGAACTGGTTTTGATATCTCAAATATTCCGTCGCAATCGCTTTTATTGAGGAAGCTTATTTCACTTTTATTTATTTCTTTTTTTCTTCCTCCATAACAGACGAGCCCATGACGCATTAAATCAGAACACCCAACATTCCACAATCCCATGAGAAAACAATACGAAAGATCATGGGCTTGATTCCTCGAGCGAGCGGAACGCAGCTATCTTCAGGGATCGCCACGAACCTTACCTCATTAAAGTAATGACACCAAAAGAGTGGCGGATTTCGAATCGTGCTGTATGTGCATTTTGCGCCAATCTTTACCTCCAATCTTTAAAAAAAAAAAAAAAAAATCCCACCATGTGATCCTCTCTCTTTTATAAATCATGTTCATCCACTGAACACACACACAGAAAAAGAAGACGAAAATAAAGAAAAAAATGAATATTACGGCACACGATATGGATTTTTAATGCTGCCGAATCCCTGCAGCGTGACAGAAAACACAAATGAGAACATTTAGGGAGAAATAAAATGCGCCTTCGGTTCGTGCCCAGATGGGGGATAGGTGGCTTTAAATCCCATTCCCGGAACTCGGAACACGGCCGTCAGGAATAATAGACCCCGGGCGTTAGGATGAACTGCCGGGAAAAATGGATCCGTCATAAAGTGAGAGAAGAAAAAAAAAAAAAAAAAAAAAAAAAAGAATGGTGGGACATACTATAAAAATATCCCGAGAAGACATTAGGGTTTTTCTCGGCACCCCAACGCAGACCTCAGACAGCGATGGGGTAAGGAAATATTAATGCGCAATCCAGTGGACGAGCAAACCTCCACTTTCAATCTGGAAAAGTGCAATTTGTTCTGAACGATAGATAGTGAAAGGAGATGGGCGGTCGTTTGAGTCTATAATCGGAGGACAGAGCAATGCACTTAGAGCCACAAGAAATGCCAGAGATCCTCGTCGGAGATTGAGTTATGCCGTCCGCCCACCAAGGGCAACGCGGCGTCAAGATCCCCATGGTGCGGCGATAAATCTGCAATCCACCCCACCCCCTAGCATGGGGGCACTCGCTGAGATTGGCTCTCCCTTTGGATACGCAAAAATGTCCGAGTCTTGTTTTTGCACGAGATCCAGCAGTAAATCCTGCTGTAATTACGAAGAGAGCCCCCAAACAGCAAGCAAACGACAAATGCTGCTGCTGCTGCGTTGCGACTTCTTTTCCCGTTCGCTTTACGACGGCTATTAAAGTAAAAACCAAGGTCGTAACTTAAATGAAGAAAACTGATTTCGTATTTAATAGGCCGTATTACTGTCACGTCGAATGGCGCATGCAGTCCAAGCAGTTTCGCCACTGTAATGAATGGAGTACCGGTTCAATTTGCAAATGAATTGGTTTTTACTATCCCCTCTTACTGTTCTGTGCAGTAAATTCGCCGAAAAGAGAAGGATGAACCGGCTGAAATTTTATTTATTTATTCATTGCCTCTGTCGGTTTTACCCGGAGAGATTTTTAACTCCACCAGAAAAGGGAATGGTTTACGACGCTTTCCGTTTTAGAAATCATCGCTCAGATGGAAAGAAAGCGCAGACAGCAAATAAACAGTGACTTTATGTTTGAAAAATTCATAAAGGAATTTTAATAAAAGCCGAACAAATAGCAGTAGATTTCGGTATTAGCCATATTTTATTCCGATTTTAAGAGTCGAACGACTTTGGCATAATTCATTTGGATGTCTGAGTGAATTAGCTCCCAAACGGAGCTAGTGTATAATCACACTAAATCGCAAACTGTTTTAATTTATTAGGAAATTATTTTTATTATAATATGCAAGACATTAAAATGCATTTCAATCAACTTCATGAACATCAGCAGATTTCAATAAATGTAGATCTATAAAGTAATAAAAAATATATTATTCCTATAGAAATTAAAGGCTTTTTAACCAATGCATTTTAATATGGAACATATACAAAGAATATAATTTACATTAAGCTAACTAGATAAATACATTTTACTGAAATTGCTTAGTAATAGTAAAACTGCTCACATAATTATTTAAGGTTTAAGTATGTTTCAAAGGAAACTTTTTTCATAAATTTTAAGCTTAACCAATCATAGTCCAGCCATGGAGTTCTGATATTTTTATTTTATTTTATTTATTTATTTTCGCTACTTATACCACAATATCACGTACGTTAATATTCAGATGACCCTACTAGTAGTAATAGCAGCGCAATTTTAAAATTTACAGCAGTACTTTTTCTGGAGTACAGCTGAAAAATTACCATTATTTATTTCATAATTAATACCTATCTCATGGCTAACCATATAGTCGCCAGTGATTTGAAAATATATTTAAACAAAATTATATTAAAATATATATATAAAAAAAAGGAAAATAATTTGAAATTAATCTGCATCAGAAATTAATTTGCATTTACTGCAATCAAATCACACAAATCACGTTAGAAAAAAATATAAATCCAAAAATTATTTAAAAGTAAATATGCAAATTTTGTGGCAAGTTCACTTATAGCAATGCAAATCATGATTTGAAAATTTGCATTGCTTTGTCATTAGTGATTCTAAAGTTTCCTTGCCTAAAATAATTCTAAACTCATTTTCATTTTTCCCCACAGCGCTGAACATTCGCCCACATGTTGTTTGACTATGCAAAAAAAAAAGAAAAATATTTTAACGATAGTTCAGTATTTAGTTTTCTATCATAGTTCAGTATTTATTGATTTAATTTAACAATAAGGCAGAATATACATTAAAAATCTACTGCATCTATCTCATTTTCTAAAAAAATCTCTAAAATTATATATTTTTAAACATCGACTGAGATTTCATTCTGATATCTGCACAACTTCAAAAGTTGAGCATATCAGACTATGCCTGTTTAAAAATGCACGAACATATTTAAAGAAAAACTTTCTCCCTTTAAAATTAGACAAATTCGTATTCATCAAATATTGCTTAGTCTTAAAGCTTATGACTAAATAATCTAGCTTTTTGTAGTTTCCTATTGCATAAGTTGACATAAAAAATGTCTTTGGACAGATGCAGGCTTGATAAACGGTGTAATTTATGAGTTGCAGGTATTGTCTGCATATAAAAACTGATATAGTCGTGTCACAGGATTTTGAAAAATATTTTATGTTCCCATTATTACTTCTCACAAAAACATCTTATCATCCTATGGTTTCGAGATATGAATTACAACTCTCTGTGTTGACAGTCAACTTGTACATAACAACCAACTTGTATACATACATAAATATAACATACAACACACAGTCAGACAAATAATAATAATAAAGGGACACCCTTAATAACTTTCGCCATTATCATATGACCTTCGCATAAGTGGCATCGCTGGAAATGACTCGAAGGGAACTAACTTATGGTGCAACGAATTTGATTAACAAAATCAATTAACACGTTTTCAATGAAATCAAGCAGTTTTCTTGCTTTTTTTTTCTCATACTAGCAAGAAGACGGTAACTTCAATTATTCATTATGGGAATTAAAGTTATGGGAATTTTGTTACAAAACTTGGTGGGTATACTATTTTCAGACGTGGTTAATTAGCATGGTCCTAAACTTTTAAAAGTGCAGGGTAGGTCCCATATTAATATTACAATCGTTTCATTCAGTAATTTAATAATATGTTAACGTCATCTTGTTAAGAAAAAAGCAAGAACAAGTTGCTTAGTTTCATTGTAAACGTTTGTAAGCAATAAAAATATTTCAAATTGTTTTTATTACATTATAATAATTACACATCTTTATTATTTTATCGCTTTTATACCATTTAGAGTCAATAAAATATTTAATGACACCTTCTATTAGCGATTAATGGTTAAGATGTTTTTGAGATCGCCCTAAAAAAAATTACATCATTTTTGTTTTTGCAGTCGTCTTAAGTTTTTTAAATCTATTTATTTTTTAACCTCGCTACATTAACTAATGAGCTTTAATTCAAAGCAGCGCTACATTAAATATAGGTTCTTTTTTTTTTTTTTTTATGTACTCTGACCAATAGGAGTTGTCGGATGTAAAAACTAAACCGGAGTTTTCTTTTTACATTGGTCATTTATTGCTAACTGGTGAGAGTGAAAAAAATTTTACGCATGATTGCGGTTTAAAAATAACTTGTTTTAAATAAAAACTTAAAAGTATTAGAAAACTTTTTCAGGATTCTGTGAAAATTATATATATTTAAATGCTCAGCAGCGCTTCACAAAAGCCAATAATTTTATGCAGACAGAAAAAAAAAAAAATCTAATATATAAAGGAAACTTATTTCTGTGCACACAGACTACTTATCACGGTTCATCAAGCCTCATCAGTTCAGAGTTCTTTACCCTTTCTTTGACTTTATTATTTCTTTAAGTGAATCATATCCTTTGAGGGTTTTTTTTTAAAATAAAGAACATCTAAAAGAAATCCTGAAAGAAATAGTTCTCTGGTTAAATGTGGCATCTACAACCACTGAGGTTGAATTTTATGTTATACTTCCCACAAGACTTAAATAAAAAAAAAAAAAAAAAAAAAGAAATAATCAGCTATTGGTGTTAGCATATTGAAAATTCAGTGCATCTAAACTTGCAAATATCCATTGTAATAAATTAAGAAAACCAGATCTTGCATCAGCAAGAAAAAAAAATCTTTACTGCACGCTACCGTTGTATTGCTCTGGAAAATATTCAGATAAGATTTCTATTTTATGAAAATATTTGTTTTTAGCGAGATATGAAGAAAAATTAGTTTTTTGTTTTAAAATAGAATGCAAAGACGATTGTCGAAGCACGTGTGAAATAAATAAATAAATGCAAACCCTTACATAAAGATCTGCGATCAGTAATTATATTACCAGAGCAAATCGCTATGCAGTTTTCCCAAAATATTCAAATCAATAAATATTCAAAATAATAATTCGAAAATGTTTTTCATTTGAGGGTTCCTCCTACTAAGGTTTTGGAAGTGAAAGCATTATATATATATATATATATATATATATATATATTAAAAAATACATTTAAATAAGAGATTTCGGATATTTTGATACACCTGCAATTCTATCATTTTTGAAAATGTTCTGATGCAATATTTGCTTAAAAAGTGTACGTGACCTTTCGCAAGCAAGCAAAAAAAACCCAGTAATTGTGTTCGACTAAAAAATAACGCTTTTACTCAATTACACTTAAATCATCGAGCTTAATAATTACTGATCACAAACCTTAATGTGATGGTTGCATTTTTTTTTCACACGTGCAGTTGGCACATTCTATTTTAAAATACAAAACTAATTTTTTTTTTCTTCACATCTAGCTAAAAAAAATATTTTCATAAAATAGAATTGTCATTTTCCGGAGCAATACAACGGTAGCGTGCAGTAACGATTTTTTTTTCTTGTTTTATGGAGAAAAAAAAACTCTGCATCTGCAGTAAAGTTCTGCATCACCAAGAACTGGTTAGCCTTAATATATTAGAACGGATATTTGCAGGTTTAAATGCAATGAATTTTCAATATGCTAACACCAATAGCTAATTATTATTATTTTTTAAATTTAAGTTTTGTGGGAAGTATGACATAACATTTTTGAAGTGCGATGATATTGTAGTATTTTTTTTCCCACGGGAAAAGTTGCGGCAATCCGTTCTCAGAAGAAAGGAATGTAATAACAACCTATCACTCAAATTTAACAGCAGATAACAGGTGACATATATAACAACCTATTATTGTACTAATGAGAACAACCTGTCATTCAAATCAGATAGCAGATATTCAGTGTCATGTATAATGAGACCTCATGAAATTAGCGATTGCCTGTGAGACCTTAACAGGTCGCTAAAATTACAGATGGAATATGGACTACACCACGAGTTGTTGCATCGTGATTGACCATAAGCTGAGAAAATGTCTACTCTAATGGAAATGAGGGAAGCTGACCCCCGCTTTTGATTGATCTTCTTAAGGGGAGATTTTTTGGAGAAGAAGGGTGAGTCGACAATGGGTGTAGTTTTTCTCATTTTCTGGTAAGTGACAGAACAGGGCGGAGTTTTCGCCTGTTTCCAAAGTGAGCCCCTTGTGGTTTCCTACATCACGCCGTGTAATCATTAATGTCTGCCACAAACCATCTGTTTAGATTCGTCGTAGACTTGAGAACTCTGAAAATCTCCGCCCTTGGAGTGAACTGCACTTGTGAATCAAATTTAAATCTTTAATCTTCATTTTTTTTTGTACTTAAATTATATTAACCCAAAGTTTTGTATACACATTTAATGCTTGTAAATAAAAATTGAAGTGTTCACGTGATTTTGAAAGTGGCCCTTTTCTTGAAGCGGTATAGGTCTAGTATACATCGAGACGTTACAATGTGCAAGTATTTTTTTAAATAAGAATTATTTCTTATTTAAAAAATACTTACACATTGTAATAATTCATTCGCAAAACTTAGTTCTAGTTAAAAGAGAATTATATAGCAGAATCAATGCTATCGAAGTCTGCGACGGTACACATCTTAAGTTTGTATCTTGGAAAGATTTCAGCACAAACACGATCGTTAAAAGCACTGTTCAGCAGATGCACCTTGAGTTCCGCTTGAAAAGCTCATGTTAATGTGAAAAAGTTTTGACGCGAATCAGTTTTCGGAAATGAGGGCGAAATAAAACACTTTGCCAGAAATACAACTTAAAGGTGGATGGATCGAAAATTGTAAGCCGGGCCAACTGGCAAGATGTGTAATCCAATAAAATCTCCCATCTTTAATCCCTTGACTTGGCAAAGGCATTCCGTCCCTTCGCTCCATCGATAAGGAGAGAAGACGGTCAATTTTCTCTTACTTTGCAAAATCCTGGCGGAAGGATGTTCCCAGAAAACGAAATTCGGCTACTGGAGCAACGCCAAATTCTAACGGGTTCGATTTCTCCCGAGATGTTAATCTAATGCGAATTCTGCACTAAAATCGAATTCAATACAGTGCTATATTTTTATATAGAAGATCTAAGTGCAACGAAAATTACTTACTTAATTTAAAAGCGGTGAATAAATTTATATGTAATTCAAGAATTATGGAAGACAATAGTTTCATTTAAATTCATTATTATTATTAATATTTGTAGTGTGCAAGTTGTGCAGCTAGATTGTAACTGGGCATGGTTGGGTTAAAATACTTTAGGCACAGGTTGGAGAACTCACAGCATAATTAAAACATTTAAAGACATATAATTATAGATTCGTGAAAGGATTCCACTTCCAGGCCGAAAGTAAAGATACCCAGGTACTCGCTAGATGCGTGAAAATATATTTCCTCTCGCGATGAGAGACTGTAACCTAAACGTTTCTCAACAGAAGCGAGAGGTTGTACTGTACTTCCCTCGGGTGAGAGCCTTGAAACTTACTGATCATTTCTCCTAAACGCCCAGGGAGTGCCCTTGCCAATGCATAGAGGAAACAAGGTTACATATTAATTAAAAGGTTAATTCAGATAAATAATATGAGACCTAAGTAAAAAGCCCTTGCGAAGAAAATAAAATTGATTATATTAAAAAAATAATGATGATGGTAATAATAATAACAATAACTTAGCTCCTATATAACGTGCGACAACATACTTTCAGAAATAAAAATAGAAATCTCGTTACAATAGCTTTGTCAATACTTTCCATAATTATTATATAAAATTACTTTTAAGGCAATTCTTACTTTAATACCAAATTATTCATTCAACTGCGGAAACTAAAACTGTAACAAAATTAATTATACATGTATTTGAATTTGTAGTTTTAGTTCATTTTCGTTTATCTTAGCAGCCTATTTACAATCTTTCATATACATAAAGTATTTTATTTAAGATGCGTTCTTGACTGAAATAATTTAAAAATGTTTATAAACTACTACTAAGTTTGCATGGCTTAATTCAGACAACAATTAAAAATCAAAAGGTTACGTTCAAGAGAGAAAGTCAATACTATTCTTTTCCTAGAAATGCACCAAAACTGATATGAAACATGACCACGCGTCTTATTTAATGGTACCAAAATAATAAATAATAATAATAACGATAAAAAGAGCAAAGCATCCCTTGCTCGCAGCTCAATGAGGGAAAAAGAGATGGGCACCAAGAGCCCACTATAAATCCTCACACTTCATTAATTCGAAATAATAATCTAGATGGGAAACTCTTTCCGACAAATAAGAAATTCATTTGGAGCAAAAGAGAATTCTTATGCATTCCCCCTTTCTCCACCCCCAGCTTACCATCACCATTTGGGTGAATATTTAATGCAAAGAAAGAGAGTTGGGAGAACTTCGAAGAATATTTAAGAGGATATTCAAATTCGACTTAAGGCGATGATGGCGTTGCTAATAATTAATGCTGCCAAAAGCAGGACATACAGTGAAAAAAATAAAAAATAAAATAAAAACCGCGACACATAAACTGCAGACTTGTCAACATTACTTCATCAGAAGAGGAATATCAGCATTTTTAATCTTAGGGAAAGTCCAAGGGCTTAGTTTAAGCGCCTTAGCACTCATGGAACGAAATCTCTTTTATTGAGCCAATCTTAAAAGGAGAGAAGAAAAAAATATAATAATAAATAATAAAAACCTATTATATAAGCACTTCAAAAATTAACTACATGATATTGCTTGGGTGCTTTTAATTATAATAACCATGTTAAAATCTTTTCTTTTACTAAAATCATAGTTTATGTATGAATAGTAACAAGGATAGTAACCAAAATTAGAATCGCCTCAGATGTCCTGTTTTTTTTAAATAATATAATAAGATAATGTTGTAAGAAAAGAAATTATGCTCGTCTGGTGGCTTAGTGGTAAATGCGCCGCTGGTGAGCATTAGGGTTCAATCCATTGTTGTAGACAATGTTTCAAAAATGAGGACCCTTGATGGCGTTTGTGGCGTTCAGTATTTTGCCTTATTAGTCGAGACTATGTGATAGAAGTTTTACGGGTTTTCTCCCTAAGATACACAAATCATCCTCCTGGAAAGCACTGCCTTCCTTCTTCAGCGCTACGGAGCCAAGTCAGACTTCTACCTGCGGATGCTCCATCACAACAGAAGCCGCCCCCTTATTCCTTCCATCTATGAGTATACTACTCATGGAATGTCAGTCCTGTGCTGCAGGACACTGAGGATTAGTCAGAAAAACAGAAAAAAATATCGTACATTTCTGTATTTAGGCTGAGAATTTTTAAATATTTTCTAAAGCTAAATTATGGGGGTCGGCTTATATAAGGACTCGCCATCTTGCACAAAGCGTAGGTGCTTTTCCAATAAATTGCCAAATATTACTAAATATAGTATGTTTTTATTTCTTTAGTTTATATTTCATAATTTTATGAAAAAAATTATTTCATTTAAAAATAAAAATTCCTGATGCTGGCGAAATTTGCGCCCAACTAAAAGATTGACTTTATTCTACTGACCTTAATAAATTTTATAATATCTGGGTCTTTATAGCATTTATAAGTTTCTGCGTTGTAGCGTCTTGTCTTCTCCAACTATCACTTTCCCTAACACCTCCAAAAAATAGCCTTTAAAATCTTCCGCTCAAATATACCCAAATGGGCATCCTCAAATCTTGCTAAGTTTCAGAGTCATAGACCAAAATAGTCAAATAAGGGTTTTATATAACAAGAATTTAGTTATTCTGCTTATGAACTGCGATTTAAACAGATTTCTTAACCCCAAAAAAGGTTGATTGGCAGACCTTTTAATATTTTATGTCTAATATTCAGCTATTGTATATCTCTTCTAACTGTAAGGGACACAGTGATATCAGGGCTAATTCATCAGATTCGCGTATCAGGGTTAAGGTAAGCTAAAACATTACAAGAAAATAAATAGAATTGATATACATTTTAAAACTATATTATATTTTTCATATATATTGTCCTGAAGATCGGCATTATGCGTGACAAAACCGAACGAAAAATCTCAGTAACCAACACTATTTAACCTCTTCATAGTTTGAAAGGAAATCGTTTTTATGGATGTAACTCAAGGTTAATAGAACCGCAAGTCTTAGTAGCTTTTTTTTTTACAAGTAACGAGAATTTTTACGACGTAATAACAATGGGACCATAAAATAGGGATTAGAGATGTTTAAGAAACTTTATTTTCTCTCTAACTGTTCATCTCTAACGACCCAACCCATTATAAATGAACCTTTTTAATATTTATAAAGAGCGCCATATTCTCTTTAATAAAGAGCTACTCCAATAAATCCTGGACAATTTATTTCCAGCACAAAACGGCCACAAAAGGGAGACCTATGAAAGCTGTAAAATAGAATGCCAAAACAGATTATTTATAGAAATTACATAATAATTAATATTTAACAAGCTAACGCATTTTTTTTCATTGAAAATTAACACCATACAGTTATGCGTAAGTTATTTACAAATTAGAATTTAGTTTAAAAAAAAAAAAAACATGTTAACGTTAAATTTAAAGTTCGTTTTGACCACTTTTAATAACATTATTAACTACCAGTGTAATGATTTGTAGAACTAAATTTTACGAAGGATTTCATGAAAAACATAGCAAAAATTCAATTAAAAAATTATAAACTATTTTCAGTAGACAAAAAAAAAAAAAAAAAAAGCTGCTAAAAGCAAGCAAAATTTATTTTGGATCAATGAGAAATTAAAATTCTTTTTATTCTGATTCTTATGTTATAAACATTAAATTAATTACCTCAGTATCAAGAATTGTAAAGTCAAATAATATTACCTTTAAATTATATTTATCATATCTAGACCGGGGCCTGATGGCGAGTGAATAGCGCTCTGGTGCTCAGGGCCACAGGTTTTGGATCTGAATCCCGGCGGTGCTATGGATGTTTGTAGTGGTTCGGAATCCACTTTAAGCGATAGGTTCCTGTCTAATACCAACTGCAGAGTTGGGCTGACAACTCTACCCCGTAAAAAGAGAACATATCCTGTTTTAAAATCTGCCAGTATGTAGATGGCCTTGTTCCCCCATGGGGCTGTTGTGCCAATGAAGAAGAAACTAGTATATTGAAAATTCTATATACTAATGGGCACTTCTGCAATACGTTGCTCTTAACTGTGCTGCTAACGTATCTGCCTGGCCTTCTTTGCCACATATTGTAAACCTAGGTTAGTTTCGCCGTGAAGAATGGACGATATGTCCACAGGAAAAAAAAAAAATACTCAGTGGTATATATAAGTTCCTATAAAAACATGAAGATAAAATAAGGATGATCTTGTAAATGTCTATAATTTAGTATATTTCATTCCTGATAATAAATAAAAATATACAGTTGTCGGAAATGCTGTATATCTAGAACTTTTTGAACTCTTTGCCACTTTATTTTTGAACTGTAATTCGTACTTCGGTGTAAGAACTTTCTCCCATCAGTTCGTTGTTGATAGCCACCCGCGGTAGACGAGGTTATTTTATGTACGCGTTTTTTAATATTATTTTTATGTATACTCGTATATATCGTCATTGTAATGTGTCCAACAAAAATATCAAGGAAATATATTTGAATTGACTGACTACATCCCGACCTTATGGATATCTCATCTACGATTCGTTGGTAAGAGAAATTTTATACGAAATTTTTTTTGTTTAGAGGATTATGTTAAAAACAGTTATAAATTTTCAACTATGTGAATCTGTCGACTACTTTTTTTTTTTTTTTTTAAATATACAGAAGCAGTTAATATGAATTTCCACTGGCCAAATCAAAAGGGATACAAGAATATTTATTTTGAGATAAAGTAAGAAATAAAATAAAATAAAAACCCAATCCTATTATCAATCCCCATTTGAAAACTGACAAAAACAATGAAGAACTAAGTCCGAATTGGGAAAGGATATAGACAGGAAGAACTTGAAGCTTTCTTTAAAACGCCAATTAATTCGGCTGTCAGCCAAGCAAAAGCTTTTAATGGGTTATTTCTCCCATTTTACGCTATAACACAAAAAAAAAAGAAAAGAGTCAAAAAAGAAACTCCCAGCTTTATTATTATTTTTTTATCTCTCTTTCTGCAGAAAATATTATTTTTGTGCTTTAATTTACTTAGCGCAGCCCCTGTGGGAGGAAAGAAGAGGAACGGAAACGAAATATAATAGAGTCGCAGGTTTTGCAGAGATTTTTAAAATCTCTCTCCAAAGCTGAAAAGGAGAACTCTATTAAAAAAGCAAACAGAAGTATAGTAACAAGGAATAAAGAATTAAAGATAGAAATAAATAAAATAAACAAAAAAAAAAATATTCCATGGCGTTCTTTACATTCTTTGGAGACATTTTCAGAAACTTTTTGCCAGCAGTTAGGGTTTTTAAAATGTGACTAATTTACAACTACGTGAAGTTATTTTTTAATGCAGGGAAGGAATGTGCTGTGCTGTTCAAACACACGACTCGCCACCAGGGAGTTGAGAAAAGAAAAGCACTTTAATTTTTAAGCGGATAATGACATTCCACTTTACACTAGGGTCAGAAATATATGCGACTCGAGCAAAAATTCTCTTTGTGCGGTATAATCTCTGAAGATTGAAGATATTGCTTTATTTTTTACGGACTAACCTTATTTTCTTGTATGTTTTATAAACAATGTTTTTCGAACGGAGAAGAGAAGCCAACAAGCTTGCTTTTCAAGTAAAATATTAAAAGAGTCTCGCAAATTGCTGATCGAGAATTGTTGAAGGTATAGTACGATATTACCAGCATTTCTGCAAGCAAATATGTATTAATGTAAAAAAGAAAAGAAAGAATATTGTGTAAAATTTATTTAATAATATTTTTTTTTTTTTTTTTTTCGACACACGCAAACATCTTATCAGTTATTTAAAGTTAAAAAATATATAAAAATGTGTCTCAAGTTGAATGTGTTTTTTTAATAAAGAATAAAGATGAAATTGTAAGAGGAGGTGAAGGTTTAAAAAATAATAATAAATAAATAAATGACGATCTTTGCACTCTTTGGGCCCAACTCGTGGCTCAGTGGTACCGCCGGTGAGCATTAGGGCTGAGGTTCAATCCGCTGGCGGCTTTGCTGTAGACACTGCTTCAAAACACGAGAAGACTCGGTGGCGTTTGTTATGTTAAGACGTTCGTTTGATATTTCCAAATTAGACTTTTACCTGCGGGTGCTGCATCAGAACAGAAGCTGCCTCCTCACCTACCCTTCTTCCACGAGACCACACGGGTTCTTGGATTGGGCCTAGATGTTGCTGTTTCATATGATTGTAGAGCGTCACAAAGCCCAGTCAGACTTCCCACCCACATCATTCCAAAACTGCATAAGGACAACTCAGCTCTCAGCACAGCTATATGGTGTGGTGTAGTAGTAATAGCCCTAATGCTCACCAACGGCACCACTGAGCCACGAGTCCGGCAGACTATCGTATTAAGGTTAAATACCAAACTTTAATATAAATCAGTATAATCAAATTACATATTCTAGTCTTTCATATGTCTATTTGTGGTTTAACAAAGTATTAAATATCGGACATTGCTTTGAATGCTATGTTTCTTATGCTTAATGCTATATATATATATATATATATATATATATATATATATATATATATCCTGGTGTAAATATCAGTAAATAACTAAATACTGAAAACAAATGTAAACTTCTATTAAAAATTTCAATTCTATGTCATTACAGTTGTGCAATTTCGAAAATGAACTTCAAACTTCACATAGCAACTAGAATATCAAGTTGAGGGCCGTATTTGGACCACAACTGTTCTGCAAAACATCCAATATACACGAATGAGAAATCACCACTTGTCTGGCTCCCTAAATTTCAATTCTCTTTCGCCCGGGGATTATCATGGAGCACATCAAGAACCAGAGTGCAAACGAAGATTAAACCCTCCGTCCAATTCCATAAAAGCGAAATCTCATTTCAGTCGGGTGTCTATCGGAATGCACGTTGCAATTGCACAAGAAAAACGAGTGGAGGGTGTGCGAACGCAGTGACCATCGATCACGAAGGAGCGATGGGATCGGGCTAATTGCGGAGAATGACCGCTCACGAAAGAAGGGGGCATTCACGATATCGTGAGCACAAGCACCCTCTCCCCCCTCCCACCGTCTCAATCAACGGCTTTTTAGGATTGGGTCTTCTCTGTGTGGAGTGAATGATCTTTCTCTTTGCAACCTGTTCCGGCCCTTTTCAACAATGTTGCGAGATTGGACAAAGTCAGTTTATCAATAATTAATTAAATGTTTATCGAAACATTTGCAGTTTTGTGGGTATGCGCGGACCTGATGGCCGAGTTGCTACCGCTCTGGCGCTCGGTACCCCAAGTTACGGGTTCGAGTCCCGATGGTGCCATGGATGTTTGCAGTGGTTCGGAATCCACTTTAAACCGAAGGTCCCGGTCAAACACGATTAATAGCTGCGAGGATAGTGTTACTCCGCGTCCATAGCTTATCTTCAATCTATACGCTCCCCCTGGTTAGTGCTACGTGAGTAACGTCGGTGCAGTCTTTGCTTATAGCATAAAGACAACTGTATCACGTAAAAAAAAAAAAAAAAAAATGAACACTTTGATCCGATGTTACTAATTTTATATTTATTTGGGCCTAATGGCCGAGTAACTAACGCTCCGTTCCACAGGTTTCATATTCGAGTTCCAACGATGTCATGGATGTTGTAATGATTCGGAATACACTTTAAACCACAGGACCCGGTCTAATATGACTGTTGGGCGTAAGGTTGACAACACTGCCTCGTTTAAAAGCCAGCATCACGGAGCCAAGTCATATCTACAGGTGTTCCATCACAACAGAAATTTGCCTCCGGCTTCTCTCTACCATAAGACCACATGGGTTCGTGGGCTTGTCTGCTGTTGCTGTCTACCAAGTGGGATAAGAAATAACAATACAATACATATTTATATTATCGCGATCAAATCAATTCATTTTCTCAGATTGTAAAGACTTTAAATGTGAAGCACCTTTCGACGAATATTAATATATAATACTTACATAAAAGATAGATTTAGTTATTAGATTACAGTTTAGAGAACTATTCTAATTTACACTAGCCCACAAATCTATGTTTTCTAATCAATCTATTCTAAGTAATTTTTACCGCAATTTTGCTAAATATATCCATACTTGGCGCAACTTTTTAATAAAATAATTAAAATGTACTTTACATTATTATATGTCAATGTAAGGCCCAATGTTTCTTCAACAAATCAAGTTCATATCAATGTTAAAATTAATACAATCTTATTACAGTCTAAAAAAAAATGCGACAATGCTAGGCTTATTTAAAATTTAAATAAAAAAGAATAAAAATACAAAACTCTTTTTGCAACAATACCAAGTTTATAAAGTCTCTAAAGAATATATCATTTATTAAAAACCATGTTAAATATCACATCGTTTTGGGGTTTTTCAAAAAGAAATTACAATATTCAGACGAACACACTCCGAAATACTACGCGCAGAAGTTAGAGCCATTTAATTAACAAATATTGTAATCCTAATTAAAAACATTTTGCCAGTTATCTACAAATTCAACACTTAAACAAAAACAATTTGATAATAGAATGAATACCATTAAATATATAACGCAGTGAAAAAACACATTGTACTTTAGTAAAATAGTACTATTTTTACACATTTTAAATGATCTTAAATGGAAACCTGCAGAAAAGTCACTTTAACAAAATTAAATCGCGTCTTATATTTACAATCGACTCACGCCGCACATGTGCCCAACTCGTGAAATGGAATTTTCCTCTGAAACATAAAACCTCGAGGGAGACAAAGCTGCAACCACTTATACAGCAATGATATCTGTTAGGATAAAAAAGAACAAGAGGCTTTTTTTTTTTAATAGAAAAAACAACTTTGTAGCACATAAATGCAGTTTTTCGAGAAGGCGGAAGGTTGCATTTCCGTAACTGGACCCTAAGCCCATCAGCTGGTGCGCGTCCCGTAGCGAGAAGATTAATTGGATTTTTGCATTGGCCCTTTTCGCAATCATACTACATGCTAGAAGCACTGCCGGCTGTTTTTCGTGGAAAACAGCGCTCGTGCCTCTAATCCTGTTAGCAGCAACGACGACGGTGCAAAGCCTTTCAAGGCCTATTATGCTGACCACAAGGCCTTCCCCGGAAAAGCGGCTGCCTTTCTCTCTCTCATGCTCCTTTTAACTTGTTTACGGGATCAGTAGAGTTCATAACATTTTAATTCTTTCATTGCAATATATTACGTATGTTTGATAGTAATAAAACTAAATAATAACACATATATTTGAATAGTAATAACACTATTTGTTTTGATGTTTGTTTTTATAAAATAACATTACGCTAAAAAAATTCAAACAATTTTTTTCATTCTATAATAATAAATAAATGTACATAAAGTTTATCAAATGCTTTATGATTTTTTCCTTTTACAATTCTCATAATATTATTTTTATGAAATTTTCATTTTCAATTTCAAAAAGTTTCCCAAGTCGAAAGTCAAGTCCCCTCCGAAAGGCGGTTGCATTTCTGTTCTCTCTCATGCTCCTTTTAACTTGTTTATGAGATCAGTAGAAGTGGAGTTCATAAAATTTTAATTCTTTTATATAACAGCAATACATTACGTCTGTTTGTGTAGTAATAACCCTGTTTTGATGTTTCTTTGCATTAGAATCTATAATTTTCTCCTCTAAATTATGTTTGTTTTTACCAAATAACACTAAGTTAAATCCAATCAATGATTTTCATTCTATAATAAATAAATGTACATAATGTTTTATGACTTACACCTCTTACAATTTTCATATTATTATTATTACTCGCAAGAAGATTCCCAAGTCGCCCTGAAAAGCGGCTGCACTTCTGTTTATGTTTCTCTCTCTCGTGCTCATTTTAATATGCTTATGGATCAGTTAACGTTGAGTTCATAGCATTCTAATTCTTTTATTACAATACATTACGTATATTTGTGTAATAATAACACTATTTGTTTTGATGTTCTTTCACATTAAAATTTACAATTCTTCCCACTAAATTATGCTTGTTTTTATCAAATAACATTAACAATTAAAGCGTTGATTTTCATTCTATAATAAATAAATGTATATAAAGTTTATTTGATGTTTTATAACTTTTACCTCTTACAATTTACATAATATTATTATTACTAGCAGAAAGTTTTCTATTAACTTCTAATAATTAGCTTTTCTAAACTTGATGAGTTAAATCCAAATGACTGTATTTGAAAATACAGATATTAAATAAACTAAAATTCGTGATACGAGTACACATCACTCGCATAATTGCAATTAAAAGCACTGATAGAGTTCTTAACGTTCTAAAATATTATATTACTTATTACCGAACTCTACTATGGAACAATTAAAATAAAATCTCATGGTTTTGATGTCCATTTCTTCAAATAACGATATAAAACATTCAAAACAAAATTATATATTTCAACAATAATAACAAAAAAACCTCACTCAGAATATTAATCAACTCATAACTTAAATATGGCCTCTTAAATTCACATTTAAATTTATCGCATGTAAAAAATAAAATTATAAACAAATCAAAATATACTATAAAGGAAATTTATTTTTCAGACCCTTCAACTTTCGGTATATTTAAATTTTAAGAAAAATAATCTAATAATTCGATTTATTTTCGAAATAAAATTATTTGACAGTGAAGAATTCAAAATATTCTTCAATATGACAGTATATTACTGACGATTACTAAAAACAATATACAACTAGATTAGATTATCCCTTTATTACTTAAAACAATAGGTCCTTGTAAAAACTTTAAAGTCAATTCCTACTTTTTTTCACTCTGTTGCAGAAAGTCCTTTGTAAATAATATTCGTTAATTTTTTTTTAAGTTCATCTGGCGCCATCTATTGGTAGATATATACAACATAAATCTAAAAACTTAAATTAATTAATTAATTAACTTTAATTAATTGGATTAATATTTGAAAATGCTGTATTAACACCCAGTGTCATCCACTACAAGTTAAAAAAATGTATTTGAACTTGAGTGGATAAATACACTGAAGTGACAAAAAGTCATGGGACAGCAATATGCAAATTTTCAGATGGCAGTAGCATCGCGTAGAACAGGTATAAAAGCGCAGTGCTTTCATTTCTGTTCAAGTTATTCATGTGAAGAGGTTTTGACGTGATAATGACCGCACGACGGGAATTAACAGACTTTGAACGCGGAATGTTAGTTGGAGGTAGACGCATGGGTCATGCCATTTCGGAAATCGTTAGGGAATTCAACATTCCCAGATCCACTGTGTCAAGAGTGTGCCAGAGTATGAAATTTCAGGCATAACATCCCACCATGGACAGCGCAGTGGTCGACCGCCTGCACTTAACGACCGAGATCGGCGACGTCTGCAAAGAGTCGTAAATTCTAACAGACAAGCAACACTGCGTCAAATAACCGCAGAAATCAATGTGGGACGTACAAGGGACTTGTCTGTTAGAACTGTGCAGAGAAATTTGGCTTTCTTGGGCTATTCCAGCAGAAGACCGACTCGAGTGCCTTTACTGACAGAACGACATCGCTTGCAGGGACTCTCGTGGGCACGTGAGCATATCGGTTGGTCCCTAGATGAATTGGAAAACCGTGGCCTGGTCCGATGAGTCACGATTTCAGTTGGTAAGAGCTGATGGTAGGGTTGTAGTGTGGCGCAGACCCCACGAAGCCATGGACCCAAACTGTCAGCAAGGCACTGTTCAAGCTGGTGGTGGCTCCGTAATGGTGTGGGCTGTTTTTTCATGGCATGGACTTGGTCCTCTGGTGCGACTGGACCGAACATTGACTGGAAATGCTTATGTTCAGCTACTTGGAGATCACTTAGAGCCATTCATGGACTTCATGTACCCAAACAACGATGGGATTTTTATAGATGACAATGCGCCATGTCACCGGGCCACAACTGTTCGCGATTGGTTTGAAGAACATTCTGGACAATTCCAACGAATGATCTGGCCACCTAGATCGCCCGACAAGAATCCCATCGAGCATTTATGGGACATCATCAAGAGGTCTGTTCGTGCCCAAAATCCTGCACCATCAACGCTTTCACAATTATGGACGTCTATCGAGACAGCATGGCTCAATATTCCTGCAGAAGACTTCCAACGACTTGTTGAGTCCATGCCACGTCGAGTTGCTGCACTTCGCCGGGCGAAAGGAGGGCCGACACGATATTAAGAGGTATCCCATGACTTTTGTCACTTCAATGTAAAAAGTGTTTTATTAACGATTGAAAAAAAGAAGTAAAATAAAAAAAAAACTTACAACGACAAGCAACGAATTCAACTCAATACCAATAGAATACTTAAAAGCCAGGTATAGAATCTCAGTTAAAAAAATTACGAACATAAAATTGCTCTTGCATGCCATGAAAGAATTTAAACATATTGAAAGACATATGTCCGTATGTACAACAGACATATGTATGTTCAACATATTATTTCAAAGAATATTAACGTTAAAAAAATTCCATTTAAATTGTTTGAGAATATTTGTTGTTTTTCTACTTAAATGAGGGCAAAATATAAATAACTGCCGTATAACAATAGAGGTCAAAAGTTATGGAAAAACAACTCGAAAATCAAAACATCATTATAGGTAAGAAAATTTTAAAGGTTTTGTCCCTTTTTCAAATAAATACCTTCCTCGAAACATCAGTTTTCCCAAAAACAAAAAATTGATTCATTATTGGAGACAAAAACACCCCTTGAATTTTTTTTTTAATGCTAAGTTTTTTACCAACTCGGGCATTCTATTCCAAACACAAAAATTACATTACGAATTCAATGAACAACCAGCACAAGCAAGCGAAACGAGAAACATAAGGAGAAGAAGGGGGAATCAACGAGGAGAAAAAAAAAAAAAAAAGAAATTTGGAAACCTAATTAGTTTTAGTTTTTAGCTCAATACGGTGGTAGTTCTATGACTATTTTCTTTTCTCTGTACACAGGAGAGAAAAGAATATAGAGTACAAGAACAAAAATGCATTAAAATTAATGGCATTTCCTGCACAACTGAAAACAAAACAGGAACGAAATCATAGCAATGTTTACTCTTAGAAATATGTTATTACAACATCTCCATTCGCGGACAAAAATATATTGAAAAAACATCAAATCTTTTTATTTTTCTCTTTCTGTTACTTTTTAATTTCTCGATGCTATACCTTGGAGAAAAGGTTTCATATACACTTTTCCTTTGGAAGTTTTTGCGAAATATTTTTAGATGAGGCATCTGCGAGTCAGGCTACGATTTTGCCGGATAATCCCGAAAGAAAGAGAATTGAATTTTTTGCCAGCGAAATTCAAGAGGTTTTCAGTTTCTCTTTCTTTAGCAAAGATATAGAATATGTAATTATAATATCATAAAATATTTTATTATAACATTTCCATTCGTGACAAAAATATATTGAAAAAACATCAAATCTTTTTCAATTCCTGCTATTAGTTCACACTCTCCCTATATATATGTTCAAATTTCAATCGTTAATAAAATACTTTCTATTCATCCACTCAAGTTCAAATACAGAAACTTTTTGACAATATTAATTCATTTTTTAAATTTAATTAATTAATTTAAATTTTTTTTAAATTTAAGTTGCATATATCTAATAATAGATGGCGCCAGATGTAAGAGGAAAATTTTTAACTTTATTTGTAAAGGACTTTTCTGCAATATAGTGAAAGAAAAGTAGGAATTGACAAATTTTTTTTTTATATATTACTTGTTTATTTTATTTTCTTTGTCTTACTTTTAATTTCTCGTTGCTATACCTTGGAGAAAAGGTTTCATATACACTTTTCCCTTGGAAAGTTTGAGAAATATATGTGTATTAATATTACGAACAGACGACGGGATTGTGAAATATTTTTAGATGAGGAGGCATCCGAGTCGGGCTACGATTTTGCCGGATTTTTAGCCGGATAATCCCGAAAGAAAGAGAATTGAATTTTTTGCCAGCGAGAAATTCAAGAGGTCTCAGTTTCCTTTTCTTTCACAAAATACAGAACGCGCCAAAGGGGTAGGAAGGATACATAAGGGCGGTAAAAAATATAAAAATTCTATATTAATTTAGAATTTTTCCTCGAAACCCTTTTCAATAAAAGTTTAAAAATAAAAATAAAAAGAGTTAGTGGATGGAAGGAATAATAAAAGAAATAAACAGCCGGCGGAAAAGCGAGATTCCACCCTCCCCTAACCCTTCTTTCAGATGTAGAAATTGCTTTTTTCCCTTTGATATAAAACCGGAGAAGGCTCAATTTTTAAACACAGAAAATACATTTGCAGGGAAAAATTCAATATCAAGTTTTATAACAATCGGCCTGAACTGCTTTGAGCAAATTGATGACCAAACCACAAAGCTATGAAAAATAAAATTTATTGAGAAATTCATTTGAATGAGAGAATTAAAAAAGGGAAATTTGAAACCGGCATATAATCGATTTCCCATAGAGTAAATAAATATTCATCAAACATTAAAATTAAACAAAAACAAGTAATATAAAAAAAAAATTTAAAGTCAATTCCTACTTTTTTTCACTCTATTGCAGAAAGTCCTTTGTAAATAATTTTCATTTATTTTTAAGTCTATCTGGTGCCATCTATTGGTAGATAAATGCAACTTCAATCTAAAAAAACTAAAATTAAAATTAAATTTAATGAATTAATATTTGAAAACTGTATTAACATTCAGTGTCATCCACTACAAGTTCAAAAAAATGTATTTGAACTTGAGTGGATGAATAAAAAGTATTTTATTAACCATTGAAAATTTGAAAAGGATATATATCGGGAGAGTGTGAGCTAATAGCCAATTGGTCATCAGATTAATAGGAGCTTCGGTACTGTAAAAAAGCTCATTGAAAACAGTCAGCATAAAAAGGCTCCGAAAATTTGGAACAATTTCGAAAACGAACAAAAAATATAGATTTGTTGTCACTACAAATTATTTGTAAGTATTTTGTGTAAAAAGAGGTATTTGTCTTAATAGTTGAATAAAACACGAATTAATTATTATAAAGTGAAAAGAGTAAAAAATATCACTATGTTTACTAAGAACAATTTTTTTCCCTCTAAAGATAAAAAGTTGAGCATTTTGGCACCCATTATTACTAAATACTGTTTCTTATTCGATATGGTCTAGCTATTACACCAAATACATAAGTCCATAAAGCTCCAAAAATTGAAAAGGTGACTGATAAATAACTGGCTTATAACAAAATACTGATTTACTTTTTGATTTAATTGAATTGAATTGATACCACATTGATCATTAATTCATTTTGATCATTTTCTACTATTTAAAATATTTAATTGAAATGCATTACCTTTCAGTTACATTTTGCCAGCTTTTAAACTGGTAAGATTGCTCGAAGTTTAATACACAATAGGAATAAACCATAATTAGTGTACTGTGAATTTTTTTTATTATTATTATAGAATAAAATATTAAAATTCAGAAAAAAAAAAATGAAAACTTCAGTAAAACAAATTTCATTTATTAAAATAAAATAATAAATTCTATTACATTAATATTGCTAAAAAAGAATATCAAATGAGAAGCTGATAATGTCAAATTAGATAATAACTGTGAAATTCACCATCTGGATATAAAACTGTGAGGCAATAGTAGCGAATGCTTATTTCACAGAAATTTATATATATAGTGCGTCTATAATTATTTATATATTTTTAAATGCGCCCCGACTTAAAAAGTTGGAGGACCACTGATTTAGCTACTAACGCAACTTGGAACATTTTTGTTACTAATTATCAATAATTTTATTACATATAATAAATAGTTTGAAATTTTATATATAAAAGGCACACGTGGCATTTTCATATTCCATAGCATTTCCAATCATCTCTCTTTAGAACAGTTCCCGCTTTTATATTTTCACGCTATTTTCGGCTACAAAAATTCAGCACGGCGAAAAAGCAGTTGTATCTATTGATTTTGACTGCCTTTCCCATGGGCCCGCGTCGTTAGCTTGTTTGACAAATTTCGTTTCTCCGGTTGAAAACATCGTTGAAAATGTATTTTGCGAGGTTTTTTTTTTCTTCTTTTCTCTTGCTCCATCCCTTCTCATTCTCAACTAGATTATTGCGAAAAAGAAATCTTTTGTTTGGGATGTTTGAAGGAGAAGAAACAGGCTCCATTTTCGTTTTAAACGCGATGCGAAACGATTCTTTCTTTTTTCTTTTCTTTTTTTTTTTTTTAAATTTATTTTTCTTTTCTTCCAACTAATACTCTTCTTCGTCTTTCCGTGTTTTTCTCCCGGTTCATTTTTGGCTTAGCACTGCGGTGTTCGGTGGCAAACTGCCTTCGAGAGATTTTTCTTTTCTTTTTTTTTTTTTTTTTCCTTTTTTTTTATTATTATTATTTCTTTTCTCTATTTTTTCATATCAATGTCCGCACGATATTTCGCCATTTTTTTTTCTCTTCTTCTTCTTCTTCAGTGGCGAAGAAATTTGGAAAAAAAAAAAAAAAAAAAATTTGCCAGAATTTTTTTTTTTATTTTCCCTCTACCTCAATCTTTTTTTTTTTTTTTTTTTTTTCTTTATTTCATTTTTTTGAATATCATTTCGAAAAAGAAATTTATCCGCAGTGAAAAATAGTTTGTTAAACTTATAACCTTTCTTGGCGAAGAGAAGCCGCCAGGGATGGATGAGAAGAGGTGATGGAACAGGAGGCGAGGCGAGGAGAGAGAAGAGGAGAAGGTGAGAGAAAAAGGAGGAGGGAATCGCGTAAATTTCTAACTGGTTCCATCTCTCACCTCCGTTCCATTTTGCACGTTTAGAATCTTTTCGTTCTTATCAATTTTCTCCCTACCAGAGTTTTTTAATCTGTTTTTTGCAGCAGAATCGTTGGAGGGGGTGGGAGGTACTTTTTTTTTTTTTTGCACCCATTCCCCTCATTTCTTCATTCCCTGTGAGGAAAATCTTTGATCTTTTCTTGAAAATCGAGATGAGAACTAGTAGTGACGCAGATCAAAAGCAGCCGATACAAAAAGCAAATCAGGTGAAAACGCCTTGGGAGAACTTTTCAGCATTCCTTAAAGCCTTTGGCTTCACATATAAACAGGCATATACCGTACGCTGCAGTTTTTCTTTGAATTATGCACTTTTTTTTTTTTTTTTTTTTATTTATTTCATTCGGCTGGTAGTCAAAGGAGAAATTCGTAGGAAAAATTTGCATTTTTTAACAGAGATCTTCATTCAAAAATTTTTTGAATGTATTCGGAGAGACCAAGACCAATCAATAGCTGGAAGTGAAAATTTCGATTAGATTCTAATGGCTACCTTTAATGCCAGTTTTCAAAGATAACGTTTTTAAAAATATTTTGAGAAATGATATTTTTTTTTGCAGAATCTTGTAAAATATACATATGATTTAGTACATATTATGTAGTTAGGTACGTAGATATAAATTTTAATTCAAAGCGTATTAAGCAAAGCAAGAAAAATTATTATTAATAATCTATTGCTACATTTGCAGTGGCCAAACGACCTTGACTCAGCATGGGCCAGTTGCGCCAACGAAGATTTGGTTTGGTCTGTTGTACTACGGTAATTTTTTGCACACTTCGAGGTGTAACGTCTCGGCCTATATTATACCCATAACGGCTTCAAGAAGAGGGCCACTTTTTCAGGTTCATGGGAACACTTTTAATTTTTATTTGCAAACAATAACTATACTTATACAGAACTGCTTACAGATAATTTGATTCGCAAGTGCAGTTCACTCCACGGACGGAGATTTTTTAGAGTTCTCGAATCTACAGCGAAACTAAATACCTGGTTTGCGGTAGACCTTAGCTATCACACGGCGTGATTCACGAAACCACAAGTGGCTCATTTTAAAAACAGGCGGAAAGTCCGGGCTGTTCAATCAATCAGAAAAAAAAAAAAAACCCAGCTCTTGTGGTAGACTGAATAATACACTGTTAATATTAAGGATTCTGAGTATAACTATCTTCGAAGTACGCTCCTCGTTTTTATAACGAAGAGTAATACATTCTGTGCAAGTTATATGAAATCCATTTCTCGTTATATAAAATCCCTTACTCCTCAACATTTTCCATCTATTTATACGAAGATTTTTTTATATTGCTTCTAAAATATTTTTATATATTTAACTTTAAAGGAAAAAAAAAAAATAAAAAAAAAAAAAAGACTTCTATCAACAACGGTCGAGATTTCATAAGAATCAGGATGAATTTGCAATTTCGTCGCTCTGTATATACTTCGAAGAGCAAAGAAATTAAGATTGTCTGAATAACACACTGTTAGTATCACAGATTCTGTGTATAACGATCTTCGAAGTCGTTCCTCCTCATTTTCAAAATGAAGAGTAATACATTCAGCTCCAGTTATACGGAATTCATTTCTCGTATGGTCGTACCGGTAATAAGAATTAGTTCATCTAACAATGCAATGAATTTGCCAATTACTCCACAATATTTTCAGCGACCTGCTGACCAAGTGGTTAGTCTTTGTAGTTAGGCAGACTTCAGGTTCGAAATCCACTTTAAACTGTAGGTCTCGGTCTGTTTAGCCCTCGTATGTACAAGATGGCAGAGCGACAAACCAAACCATAATATTTTCGTTCATTTTATACGTGTTTTTATATTGCTTCTAAAGGAAATATTTTTTTATTTAATATTAAAGGGAAAGGAGATTTCTATCAAAAACGGTCAAGATACTAAAGAGATTAGAATGAATTTGTAATTTCGCCATTCTAGATATTTCGAAGAGCAGAAAAATTAAAATTGTCTGAATAACATACTGTTAGTGTTACGAATTCTGAGTATAACAATTTTCGAAGTTCTCTCGTCCCCCTTCTCATTTTCAAAATGAAAAGTAATATATTCTGTTCCAGTAATACGCAATCCATATCTCATATGGTCATACTGACAATTACTCCTCAAAATTTTCCATCCATTTATAAGTGGTTTTTTTTTTATATTGCTATAAAAAGAAGTTTTATTATTAATATTTAACCTTAAAGGTAAAAAAAAGGAAAGGAGACTTCTATCAATAACGGTCGAGATCCCACAAGGATCAGGATGATTTTGTAATTTCGTCATTCTGTATACTTAAAAGAGCAAAGAAATTAAAAGTTACACTGCTAGTATTATGGATTCTGTGTATAATAATCTTCGAAGTCCCCCCACCCCATGTCCTTATTTTCAAAATGAAGACTAATACATTCAGCTCCAGTTATACGAAATCCATTTCTCGTAGGGGCAAGATAAACGAAACTTTTTTTGTCAGCAATCCGAGAGAAATTTAACTCTTTGCTTCAACTGGAAGAGGTCGCATCGACATGGCGCACAGAGAAAAAAAAAAAAAAAAAAAATTCACAGAAGTTGAAAATCCACTCCTGGATAGCCGAGAAAATGGTGAAACGAAACGAAGGCAGAACTAAACTGCGCGTAAAAAAGAAGTAGAAAAGAAAAAGAAAGAAAAGAATTATCAACAACCGGTCGAGATCCGTGCAAGGGATCAGGGCCCGAAGGCGAGAAGTCGCATTTTCAATTTCGTCGTTTTGTGTCCTGCGAAGAAAAACTCGCGAAAAGCTGAAGGATATGGAAACACAGAGGCGGAGAATTCCGATACTCTCAGGATAAAAACTTCTTTCTGGGAGAAGAAAGAAAAGAGGGATTTTCTCACCCTTATATTTTCTTCTTTTTTTCTCCACATTTTACCCTTTCAAATATTGCAGGGGAGATTCCGTATATATAAAAAAACTTAAGTGGAAAATTGTTTTCCGGCGCAGAAGAGAACCTAGAAAGATTCCTCAACAGTACCAGAAAGCGTATTGGCAATGAATCTTGTTGCTTTTTCAATCAGCCGCTTTAAGCCACAGCGAAGCAGTAGTGTTAGGACAAAAGTAATTTGGAAAATTTAACAATATTAAACCATTTAAATGAGAAAAGAAAACATGTTTCCAATGTTCTTTAAAAAAGAAGGACTTCTACACATAAAAAATTATTAAAAGAATGTATAGCATCAGGGATGGCCAACCCACGGCCTGCTTTGAATATTTTCACTCCAAAAAATATCTATAGTGGGAGAAAATCTAATATGGGGTTATATAATTTATAAGCCGTTATATGTATGGGACAGAAATCGAAACCCTACAAAGGTTTGGTCTGTCACTCTACGGTCATTTCGTGCACACTTTGGGCATTATTAAACTGGGACCTATAGCTTAATGTGGATTCCGAACAACTAACAAACATCTGTGCCACAGCCAGAATTCGAACTTGAAGCCTGTGGTACCCAAGACCAGAACGCTAGCATTTGGTCATCAGAACGCAATCTATAAAAGATATCGCGATACAAACGCAAGATATTTACCAATCTGAAGAGTTAACTAAACATCCATGTAATGCACAGAACTGTGTTAAAATTACTTATTACTTTAAACTGGATTATTTTAAAAATCAAATTTTTTATAAAATTTCAACATCCACTAATTAAAATTATTTGTTTGCTGTATAGTTTCATAAATCATTTACAAAATCTTCTGGATTTCGCATTCCTAACCGAGAAAGTATCTTATTAAAAAAAAAAAGGAATGTTATTGAATGGTGAAATTCTACATAGGTGGGCCTGAATGGTCGAGTGGCCTAGCGTTCTGGCGCTCGGTACCACGAGTTCGGGTTCGAGTCCCGGCGGTTACATGGATGTTTGTAGTAGTTCGGAATCCACTTTAAGCCGTATGTCCCGGTCTCATACGACTGTAAGACCGTCACGGAGCAAAAGTCAGACTTCTAGCTCCATCACGACAGAAGCTGCCCCCTTTCCCTCCATCCATGAGTAGATCACTCATGGGATGCCCGTCCGCACTGCGGGACATTGAGGATTAGTCACATTCTACAAAGGTAGATATTAAAAAAATCATAACACCAAATTTATGACCGCATTTCAGAGGATTAAATATACCCATTTCAGACGATAACAATTAATTAAATGTTCATACAAAAGGAAATTAATAAAAAAATTTTTTTAATATTTTATAAACTGGAAAAATTAAATTTGTAAAGAACTAAAGCTACATTCAGAAAGAATGGCCAAGAAAAATAAATTTAAAACATGCAAGCATAAAGCCCAGGAGAAAGAAATCAGAACAATAAATAAGTTTAATAATGTGCAGATATCATGGATTGGAGTGTGGGTGCTTGATTTTAAAATGTTTCATTTAAAACATTTTTTTTTTAAATTTTTTTTTATTTACAGACGAGAGATTTTATTCTTTTCTCTTAGAAAACTTATTCAGAATAATTCACAGAAAAAGGATTAAAAATATATTCTCAAGGTGAAAGAAAAAAAAAATTAAGCTGATAGGACAATGTAAGAAAAATTAATTAATCCCAAGTACTGTTGAAATTAGCAATTTTTAAGGAAGAACTCGCGGATATGAAGAGCCCAATAGGGGGAAGAGAAAAGAAAGGAAACCAAACTAAATCACGAAATCCTGAAAAGATTTTATTTGTTAAGATTTATTCGAGGTATTCTTCATTCTCGAGGGTCTCATTCTTAAAAACTGTTTTTCAGAAATGTGAACAACTCATTAAGTAGAAAATACAGTTAGAATAGAAATGAAAGGAAAAAAAATAATGCAGTTCTTTAAAAATCAAAATATTTAACATCGGGGAAAAAGAAAAAATATTTCCTTATAATATGCCAGATAATGATAACCAAGAGACGCAAGTTAAAAAAGAATTACAGAATTTGTGCGATTAAATACGAATGATGATTGTGAATCTTTAACAGTCAGTTATGTAGAAAACATACATTTAATTTTGTTTTATGATTTTTGCAAATTTACGCCTGTTCAAATCGACTTTTTAAAATACAATAATTTTAAGGATAGTCAAGAAAATGTGGTTTGCTTGCCGACAAGAAGTGGGATCATTTACCATTAAAGCATCTGTTTACCATCTTAAATACAAGGCAATTAATTTTACTGATAACTACATTGTAATGAAATATTTATTTTTTCTTATCCCACTTGGTCAACAGCAAGTTCTAGACCTAGTCCATGAACCCTTGTGTTCTCAAACAATGAAAATGAACACAACGGCTCTTCTGGCAACCAATGCAAATCAAGATACGGATAGGAGTGGCTTGAGCTAAGCTGCATTCCAGGCAAAGGAGATAAAACCTTAAGGCCGACACAGCCTAACAAGAGCAGTCTGTTCGGATCTATTACCAGCCCCAATTAAAGCAGCATCAGGACGGTTACAATCATACCACTCATGTACTGGGGCCTTTCTCCAAGAGGAGGTGATATCTAATTTGACCCTAGGAGCAAGTTCTGAGAAAGAGAGACAGCCACCATCAGTGGAACTCTTAAGATTGCCCTCCTTCGCCAGCTCATCTGCAATCTCGTTACCGTTAACAACCACAAGTGAAGGACCCCACAAGGTGAGCAATAGTCACCGCCGCTCTATCACCATGATTCTACCATTAATGAAATATTTAAACAGTATAATAAAAAAAATGGAAAATCAATAACAAGTTATAAATGAATATCAAACGTTAATAAATATTTTTTTTTTTATTTATTTATTTATTTCCAATGGCAGATTATGAACAGTTACACAACAACGAAAAATAAAAAAGAACAGACAAAAACAACAAAACATGCTGCAACAGAGTTCATTAATGTATATCTCTAGCCTCCCAATATCGTTCGGCGAGAAAAGTCTTGCTCAGAGCAGGACAGTGCAGTAGATGCGTGGAGTCCATAGCCTCTCCAGAGCTGCACAGAGTGCGTATCGGGGAAGGAACAATTTTGAGTCTGTAAAGATGTTTACGCAGGCAACGTTAATAAATATTAATTTAAGAAGTTGTTGAAATAAATCAACGATATAGCAGAAGCAAAATAGCGACGCAAACACATTTTCTTTGGTGCCTGAAATAGGCAACCCTTTTCAAATATTCACGGTTGAGATAATAAATATAATTCGAGTCAACATTTCCAGATGAACCGACGTCGGTGATACAGTTAGAGAAGGAAGTAAAATCGACGATGTACACAAAAGAACAATGAACGTCTTGGATACTCCAAGTTAATTTTCACTCTTATCTTTCTTCCTTTCATTTAAAAATCCGCTGCCAGACATGAAGAAGTAAATCATCTCTGTTTAGTCTACTGACTTCTTAATAGCCACAACCTGTACTTCACTTCGGCGCTTTTGTGTGTGTTCCTTTTTCTTTCGAGAGATGTCTTTGAATTCTTTATGGCAGTAACATCACTTTTCAAAATCGATCTCCTCACATGCTATTCTTCCTTTTCCACTCCTGCCTCAACGCAAGAGATGATGCAGCAAAAACTCGAATGAGTTTTATCCTTCGAAAATTAAATTTTCGTCTACCCTATTTCCCTCCTCCCCCATCTTTCTTCTGTAGACGTCACTTTTCCACACCCTCTATTTTTTTTTTGAGAGCAGAGTTGAGTAGTTCGCAACCTGCGGGCAATATTTTCTTGCTCAAGACTCCCCCTTTCTCGAATCGGCCATCCGTAAAGCCCATCGAGAAATACCTGGACCACCTCTTTCCGATTTGTGATTATTTTCCGAGTAGAGATTTAATGGCAAAAGAAACTTTCATCCTCCCTCACCCCCCCCATGTCTCCGACCCCCCTTTTTGTTTCGTTTTACGAAAGCAGCAGCCCCTTGATCTCTTGTGGAGGTACAGAGAGAAGAAGGAATGCCGGCGATGAGATGAGAATTGTTTCAAGTCGGCTTCTCTCTTCCATTAAGAGCCAGGCTAGGAGGATGTTGCTGATGCAGGAGTTTACTGTGCCAATTCCTGAAATGGACGATTTGATTCTAACCCCTAAAAAATGCAGAATTTTTTTTTTTCTATGTCGTCTCCTTTTTTTAAAAAACCAATGAGATAAAAGCCTGTTTCAGGCGAAGGTAACAAATCCATGTATAAATTTAAAATGTAACACTTTGAAAATTAATGTTCGACTAATAAAAAAAAATAATAACATTTACCTATCAAAATACAAGGGATTTTTTTTTTTTTTTTTTTTTTTTTTTAAATACAGCAAGTACGAAATGTTTTGCTTTTTTATTTTATTCCCAGCAATCCAGATTTTGATACTGAACATTTCCTATTTACTTTATTTTATATATTTATTTTGCTTTTTTTCCTCCTATTACACAATGCATCAGTTTGTTAACGAAATAAGTTACAAAAAAGCAGACAAAAGCAGGATAAATAATATACATTTATATTAATAAACACGTTAGGTATACATACTTTCAATTATTATTATTATTATTGCATTTTCGTATCTGTATCGTAGCATAATATACTTTTTGATGGTTCAGTTTAGTTAGTCATTCTACAGTCAATTTGAGCACACTTTGGGCCAATTAGACCGGAACCTACAGTTTAGAATGGATTTCGTATCACTAACAAACATCCATGCCGCCACCAGTATTCGAATCTGAAATCTGTGGTACCAAAGGCCAGAACGTTAGGAATTTTTGATGAGCAAAAATGTGTATTATTTAATATTCAAAGAACTTTTAAACTATTCATACAGATTGGTGGAATTTTATAAGGCCGACAACAATTTTTTTACAATGACCTTTACAGTAAACCTATTTAGAAAAAAAAAAAATAATAAGTCTACGAAGAATGATTGGAAAAATTTTTTTTAATCAAATGATTGATTTCAGTGCGGCATATATTTAACTTTTCATTTAAAATAAAGGATCGACGCGAACGAAAGAAAATGAACTCATCTCAAAAATTATTCTATATGATTTGCACTTCAATTTAATTTTTATAAAATCAATTTAGATTTAAAAAAAAAAAAGTAATAATTTTATTACACACATTTTGTTTTTAAATTGAATGAAATAATATATCAATTGTTCAAACGTAAAACTACCATATGTGGATTTCATTTTATCATATAAAAGCGGTGGAATCTTTTGCAGACATTTTTTACGTAAAACTACCATATTTCGATTTCATTTTATCACATAAAGGCGGTGGAAATTTTTTGTGGATCTCTGAACTGCCCATTTTGGAGATACATCGAAAATGACACATTTCTATTAAAATTAACTAACAAAATGCTAGCTATTTTAATTAGCATAAATTAGTTTAAAAAATACTCCAAACAATAATGTGATAAAAATGATTTTTTTCCATTATACAGACGAACTGCATGATAACGATCACTAAGACGTCTGCATTTTAATGATCAGGTGTGTCGAGACGCTAAAAATATTAAGACGAGCACGTGCATCACTGAGCAATCTTTTAATTAAGAATAATTTTTCACATTATGTAAAACCTTTACATATTCGCAAACGCCGGTATACTTGACATCTTGCCAGCTGAAATTCACTTGGCTACAGACTGGGTGTAATTACACGGCTTTGGAAAGGGGAAACTAAATTTCTGTAAGTTAAATTTATTTTCTGCAATTCTTAACATTTTTTTATAAGTCAATTAATTACTTATCTTCTTTATACATTATCTACATCTTAAGAAGGTTATAGAGGATGAGTTATTTTGCTCGTCTAAATTAGAAAATATTAAATATTCTTTCTTTTATTTGATACAAATTCCTCAAAAATTAAAAATAAATAAAAGTGAACACAACTTTTTCGTACAAGACTGAATTTAAAGAGAACCTGTAAGTATATATTCAAATAAAAAAGTATCGCTGGTATTGTAAGAACTTCAATGATTAAATATAACGCAATTTTTTTTGTTAATAAGATTAAAAATGAGTTGCTTTAAAAAATTGAAATCGAAGGAAATAAATTCTCGAGAAAGCTCAACAAAGCATCAAGTTAATTGAAATAAATTATATAAATTGCATTTTAATTCCATACAGTGAATGAATCAACAACAATCTCACTTTTTGAAGCAGAATTCCATGCAGCATTTAGAAATATCTCAAGATAAAGAAGATTAACAAACATATTAATAAAGACACCGCATTGGTGTAGCTACTAATGATGTCTGTTCTCGTCAGGTGAAGCCATGGACTTTTTACATTTGACAGCATGCACTGTACTTGGATTTTATGACTTTTAATTCTGAAAACTTTACTAAGACTAAATTTTATTGGGCTGCTAGAGTTCTTATGACGGATATCGTTTAGGTTATACGTTGGATATGGCTACATTTGATGTAGAGCAGGGGTCTCCAAACTTTTCAGCCTTAGGGCCATATTGTTTACTCCAGTAAGTACCAAGGGCCAACACCGTTTCAATTTTTCTGCCATTGTCTATAATTTCTAGACTAGTCGCCGGGTACGTGCTCTGAGCGAGCATACGCTTGCTAAATTCGCTGGTTCAATTGGGTGTATCAATAAGACCGTGAGACTTGGCATCCAGTGGACAAAAGCGGAAATAGGTAGGTAATATCCTTTATTTCTAACAAATTAACGCCCATACGTAACTGTATTTTGATTTAACTTGTACTTTTTGTGTAGGATTTACTAGTATGGAAAAGAAGCGAAAATAGACAGTTAATGCAGAACATTGAAAGATCAATGGAACTCTCAATATTTCGTGATTGATCAATGGAACTTTCAATATTCGCTATCGCGGGCCAGATTGATGACACTGGCGGGCCGGATTTGGCCCCCGAGCCGTAGTTTGAAGACCCTGATGTAGAGGAAAAAAAAAAAAAAAAAAAAAAAAAAAAAAAAAGATAAAAGAGATTATAAAGATGCAGTAGTAGTAGGGATGCAAATAAAGTTTTCAAGGTGAAATAGTCCCACAAGACCACCAATCACAATTTTATTTCAAAAACGCCATGAAAGGGGTTTCAAATTAGGATGAAAGATCGAAAGCACGGAATATGATACAGCTCTTGTTTATTAAAAACATACATATAAATATTGGAAAAATTTCTCCTTCAATGTTTTCTAATTTATGGCAAACCACGATAAAAGACATTTTTAATTACATTAATTTTGTATGCATATAAATGCCTTACTACTAAAAATATAAGCCTAATTACTCTTCATTTATTTCTTATCCGTATGCTAGAGTATTAATACTATCACCTACGAATTCATTAGTCGTTTGCCAAAATTATCAATACACACCCAAATGTTTGTTAAGCAATCATTACGTATCTTATTTGACTATTAAAATATATATTCCATTTTAAAATAGCGTCCATTTCTTGGTTGCTAGAAATTATTAGGTTGTTTTCTATGGTTGTTAGAAATTATATTGAAATTGGAAAGCTCATTTAAATCGACACATATTAGCTATCAAACACTTTTAAACACGAATATTACTAAATGGAGACAGCCTGATTATTACGAGTACTTTTGCAGTTTTTACAACAGTAATCGAGTCAAAATTATTAAAGGCCAATTGAATCAATGATATATAGCATCAAATTCTTTATATACGTTTATTTCAGACAATATAATATATATAATATAAATATATATATATATATATATAATGTGTGCGTGTTTCGTGTGCACCGAAGATTTCAGAAATTCGTGCATCCTTGAAATAATAAGATCTCAAGATATTTGGTTTGGTTTGTCGCTCTACGGTCATTTTTGTACACTTTGGTCTAATTAGACCGGGACCTACAGTTTAACGTGGATTCCGAACCACTAACAAACATCCATGCTACCGCCAGGATTCCATCTTAAGCCTGTGGTAAAAAAAGACCAGAGTGCTAGCGAATTCGCCATCAGCCCGCAAGATCTCACGATAGTTCTGTTGTCTCTTAAATCAGACCTATATTTGAGCCAAAGAAATTTCCTCATTACAGTATGGTAAAATTTTTGATGGCTTCTGATTATCATGCTCACTGATGGGTAAACACAGTGATATTTAGTAACTAAATCGACTGATTAGTCATACTTTGCAAACCGACACTGCAACCTTTCGCTAACCACATTAGTATTAGTAGATCAGCAAACAGGGCATATGAATGTCAAACCTCATTGGAAAATAGACGAAGTTCGACTCTTAAATCAGATCTATATTTGAGCCAAAACTTGAAATTCCTTCATTACAGTATGGTAAAATTTTCGATTGCTTTTCATTATCACGCTCATTGATGATAAACACGGTGATATTTAGTAGCTAAATCGAATCAAACTTCACTTTGCAAACCAACACTGCAACCTTTGGCTAACCACACTAGTAGTAGCAGTCATCAGCAGATAGGGCATATGAATGTCAAAATACATTGGAAAATAGACGACGTTCTATGTCAATTCTAGATAGATCTGTTGTATGTTCGTAAATCAGATCTATATATTGAGCAAAAACTTGAAAATTCCTCCTTACAGTATGGTAAAATTTTCGATTACTTTTGACTATCATGCTCACTGATGGGTAAACACGGTGATATTTAGAACTAAATCGAATCAAACTTCACTTTACAAACCAACACTGCAACCTTTCGCTAACCACAATGATAGTAGCAGTCATCTGCAAACAGGGCATATGAATGCCAAACCTCATTGGAAAATAGACGAAGTTCGACCTCAAATTGTATCGATTCCCGAGAGAGGCAGGGGGAGAGAGGGTTCTTTTTTCTAAAGGAGGGTCGATTCTTAACAGAAAAGAAAATCATCATTCCAGAAAATAGTACCCATCACACGAGACAAGAGTCGGGGCGGGCGAAAGAGCTGGTGGTCCCTACACAACCAAGAGAGATAGAAAAAGATACTTTTTTTTTTTTTATTTCCCTGCCTTCATTCCACTTTATATATATATATATATATATATATATATATATATATATATATTTCCTTCAGAGAGAGAGCAGGAGTACTGGCGAGTGATTAATGAAAAAGACAAGGCCAAAAAGTTCGGGGACGGGAGAGAAGAAATAAAAGAAAAAAGGCTAAAAAACGAGTTTCCTTTCAGTCGTTTAAGATCTTACAGAAGTCCACTGATGTGATAGATGGAGCAAGTCTGCGTCAATCTGCTGGCTTGGGAGAGAGAGAGAGAGAGAGACAGCGGGAAAAAAATAAGGAATTATGCCAGATAATAAAGTGTCTCGAGACGTTTTCTGGCGGGGAAGAAAAATTGCAGCCAAACTCCTTACCGTGTTCGACTAATAAGCTACGACAGGGCCCTGATGGGTTTATAAAATCACTCATGGAAATAAAAATGGCCGACCTCTTCGACAAATTTTTCATCGTCTTGTGTCGGTGAACATGAAAGAGGGCCCTTTCAATATGCACGGAAATTGAATAAATCGGCTCTCGTCTCGTTTTATTTGTTTATTCGCGCAGAAAAACTTTTCTGACAAGTTTGCAGAAACGAACCCACCTACGGAGTTATTTTTAACTTAAAAGAACTTCCAGATTGCTGATTCAAATTAAACTCAAATCAAAAGCACCAATAAAGTCAATGCAAAGAAAAAAAAAATTATGAATGGTTTGCCATCCACGTTTCAACAGCTTAATTAATAATGCTATATATTATATAGAAAGCATAACTGGGATATATATAAATCCTTACCATTAAAAGAGCTGACATTAGCTATTTTTCCTATCGGGAATATAAAATAAAAATTAAAATATCCTACATTATTTTTACTGTTGTTTTTAAAAAATAATGCTCTTACTTTTGAATTTGAATACTGATAAATATTCTGTACTGAATTTTTAATGCTATTTTTAAAGATATCATTTAACAATTTATTAAAACAATCTTGTATATGCAAGAGAAGCAATTAAGATTTGTTTCCGATGCATTTTCAATCCTATTTTAATTAATAATATTTTATAACACAAAGCATATCTGGAAAAATATATAAATCCTATACAATTAAAATAGCTGATATAAGCTATTTTTCTATCAGGAATAAAATATGCAATTAACATATCTTGAATTATTTTTACTGCTATTTTAAAAATTAAAACTTTTACTTTTGAATTTAAATATAGAAATATTGAATTTTAAATGCTATATTTTAAAGATATTATTTAACCATTAATTAAGAGAATCTTGTACATGGAAAAGGAGCAATTGGACCAATTGAGATTTGTTTCGGAAGCATTTTCAATAATAGCATTCGAATTGTATTTGTGCACAAAGAACTATAATTTTATTTTCTATGAAAACTCATTAACACCATTAATATGTGTGTATGAGAAAACATGCATAAATATTATTTAATTTGCCATAATTAAAAAATACTCTTTAAGTACGTACTTTAATTTAAGTTTAATGCATGCTCAATACTTTATCACCAAGCCTTTCACTAAGCATTATTTCTAATTTAAAACGCATTGTAAGCTTTGAAGTTGTATTACTATAGAATAAAATTAGATAAATGTACAAATTTAAAAAAAAAAAACTAATCATAAATTTGATGACTTGAAAAAAAAATTCACAAGAAAGAAAAGCTATAAAATTATCTATAAAATCAAGAATTTTAAAAATGAAAAGATTAATCAGTTAAATATCTCAATGTCATACACAAGAACCCAAATAAATTTGTGTAATAGATTTCTTAAGACTTTTAAATAATTATCGATTTAAGTAATTATTTAATTTCCATTCAATCTTTTCGAATGGAAAATAAACAATCTTTTTGAATCAATCACCACCAGCACGAATGTTCATAAATATCGGCACCTAAATTAATGCATTTCATATTACTTAATCATAAATAAGTACGTAAATTTTTTTCCAGAATTATTGAAAGCACATTAAAACAAACGTACACAAAAATCAATGGCGCAAAGAGTCACCCTTTCTGGCTCCAGGAACTTCCATCTTCAAACTAACGAGCGATGCCATAAATGACGAAAACCAATCGTATCTAAATGAAAAGAAATCCAAGACGTAAAATTTAATGTCCAAAAGCGGGGGGGAGTAGTTTTGCATGAAAAAAGGGTACACAACGTTAAAAGTCCCCTTTTCCGAAGCCATACTACACACGCTGGCCCAAGTTTTAAGAGAAAGCATCCTTTTAAAGCCCTTCATTTATTTCGGAGGAACAAGAATTCCGGAAAACTTTTTCCGGGAGAGGATTTTGCAGCGGACAGATATTAAACCTTTCGTGTCCAAACTCGACTAAAGAATGCGATTGATCAGGGCCCGAAGAATTCCCCAATGGTTTATGAAGTTCCGACAACAAGCTAAACAAAAGAAAAGTCGGCATTTCTGCAGTTCTCGCCTTCTTTGAGAGTTCTATTCCCGAGTTCCACACATACAAATGAATAGAAGCCCCTGATGAATTGTGTCTATACTTCAAGCACAATCTATTTCAATGCGATTTAAAAGAACCCTTCATTCCTCCCCCTTTTATTTAACCATAGAACGCAAAAACAAAAGCTCAGAAATTCTTCGTATCGTACAAAATTGCGAAAGTCTCTTTCAATTTAACACGGCGTGAATAAATAAATTTTATTCCACAACTTCAGAAAACTTCAAAACATCGTTAGCCTAAAAGTTTCCGATGTTACAATTTATATAATTTTAATCACTTGATTAACATAAAAACATTTAAATTCAATACTATATAAAAACTTAAAATTTATAAATATCGCTCATCAGAAATGTCAAAGATATAATTCTTTAATTATATTGATTGTCGAAGCCAATTTCTAAAAATAATTGCACATAGATGCACAAATTTGTAATTCAATTAAGTAAAACAGTTACAATAGCCTGCTAAATAATTTTTTCAAAAAAAAAAAACGTCCACAAAATGTGCATTATTTCGGATTTTGGGATTTTTTTTTATGTAATACGACATCAGAAACGACTTCTACAGTTCTGTGGAAAAAAATATGGAAATATGGAAAAATATGGATTCGTTTAAGGATTCTTATATATTCGTTTCAAGAATTAAAAATAAAATTTTTCATTTCGATGATAATTACGAAATGAAATACATAGTGAAATTAAGCACAATTTTTTTCTTAATAAAGAAAGTTAACTTCTCATATAAAGATTTATTTAAAAAAATTATATCTCTGTAAAATATCACATTCATTTCTAAAAGAAAAAAAAAAAAAATATTTTCAATTTTTGTCGATGATCCTTCCCCAAGTCTATGTTAAATTCAGAGGAATATAATGTACAAAATGAAAATGAATTAAATTTAGACACATAGATACTTCAACCCAACTAAAGTATTAGCACATAGATACAACAACCCAACTAATTTGTCCTGTCTCTTGTATATCGCCGGTCTCAAATAATTATGACAGATTATTGATTTTATGTCGTTATAGATATTTATGTTTATACTAGTACGCAGGCATCAATGATTTATGGCAACAAATTATCTTTATGTACTACATTTATACCTAGATAAATTTTTTATCGTATATAGTAGAAATGTCTTCAACATAAATATTTGCATATTTAAGTATATATATTAACATAAATATATACTCATTGTCTTCTTTGGATAAACTATTAATAACCAGAACGTCATTTCCACAATATTCTATTGTATGTTCCGTTTTACTTGTTGTTGTTCTTGGTCTGCTCCGCTCTAGTTTTGTTTAGTGTCTATTCTCATTTTATGTCTCTTCCTACTCAGGGCCTGGTGCCTGACAGAACAGAAAATTGATCTTTCCGCGACCATTTCTCACTCGCAGAATCCCCGAGGATATAAACTTCATCTCCAAGTTTCTCCTCTATTTGCAAGATGTAATATTTAATCTCCACCATTCATCTGCCGTAATTACCACTGGCAAGACTCCAATTCTCCTGGAAGACTCAAAACCAATCATTTCTGCACAGTGTGTACAAAAATAAGGCAAATGCGTACAATACAATATTTACTTTTTATTAAAGCATACTATTTGGATGTCGCGCATCTCGTTAATTTTGACTAGGTAATTTCCAGTGTTTCTCAAATCTAAACATAGTTGGTGCTAGACTTAAAACAGATATTAGCAAAGAAGGAAATAATTATTTTATTAACACGTAGATCATAATTAAAAGCCGTGTGAAATTAATATAATTTGACTTAAAAAAAAACTAAAAGAAATGAAAAGAAAAGTAATGGATAATTCTGATAAAGGTCTTCAGAAACCAGCAGTGTTAAGATATTTTTTGAATTTAAATAAAATGGTGTGGAAAACTGTTCATAATATTTCTATTTAAAAAAATTCTTTTAAAAAATAAAACTAATCTTTGTAGTTTTTCCTTATATTTTTATTTTAGTTATGAATTAATTATTTTTCAGTACCAAGATACTAATTACTGGACATATTGAATTTTAACTATGTCATCATAGAATGTATAAATTTATAATAATATTAAAAAAAGTAATAGATTTTTGATTCAGAATCACTTTCTTATTTACGAAATATATATACACTAAAGAACCAAAACATTATGGCCACCCCTACATTTTGCAATGAACTCGCCTGGATGACGTGGAAGGCACGTGATCAGGTGGAAGTGGTATTTAACTGGTATTAAGTGGTGGTATTAATCCATGACAAGGCGGGTTGAAGCTGTGTTGCGCGCCAAAGGTGGGACAACTCGTTATTGATAGATGGTCATAATGTTTTGGCTCTTGAGTGTATATATATATGCTTAGTTCATGAACTATAAACAAACACCATTTTATATTTCATTTGTAAGAAATTTAGTCATTTTATATGACAAAAATAAAACAATTTGTAATCCAACCTCATCATCCATCTTTTTTGCAAAACTTACAATTGCAAGCACATTTGAATTGTTTTGAATTTTAAAAGATTACTCTTACGTTAATAATGTTAAAAGATAGGTTTATATAGTAATCGTTAAAGAATAGGTACTTCTTGCAAGTAGATTTAAATTGTAATCGTTAAAAAATAAAAACATAACATAGAAATTTCATACTTGTTATTCCATAGAGAAATAAACTTCCTATATATTATGTTCTACATCAAATAATGCTGGTAGTATTAATTTATAATAATATCTATAATTTTATGTAATCGGATAATAGTTGCATTGTAGACTTGTAGGGGGTAACCTCCTGAATGGTTAAGCTCTTAATCCAATTAAATAAAACCCTCAATTCCAAAGCATTAATGCAGGAAGGATGGAGATCATACAGATCATTATGAAAGCATGCTCCAATTAAATTTTGAACGATGATTTACTAAACTAATGAGGTAGCGATTCTTAAGCTTTTTTATTCTATATTTATTCGTGCTTTTTTCATTTTTCAACTTGCAAAATTCTGATTGTTAAATCATAGTTAAGTTTCTTTTGTTAAGTTAAAACAAAAATCAGGGATAGGCGAATCTCACGGTTGTTTTTGGGGATTTCTTTTGATGTTAACAAGGGTCGTTGGAATTTATTGATTAAATTTAATTTTACACTAATTTCATTAAAATTGGTGTAAACCAGTCACAAACATTAATAAAATGACATGTCATTAACGCCCTTGATTCAAAAGACAATAATTTGTAACCTTTTTCAAATCATTTAAGAAATAGTTTTAAATACAAGAAATGAAATTTGAAATTTTTCTAAATAAAAAAAAAGTAATTTAATTGAGATTAAAAGTCTATTTTACTGGACATTTTTATTTTACATGCAGGAAACAAATGACAGCTAAATTCAGCGGCCTGTTCAGAGTGGACAACTCAGTACTGTCCTTTATGCAGCAAAACTCAAAAAAGTTTAGCGGGATTCTTGCTCTACAAGCACTTCAAAACGGTGGCCAGAAAGAAAACAATTGAAGGTATGTCAACAGTTTCAACTTAGTTCTTTATGTTTTTTACATATTTTTCTTAGCAGAATTATTTTTATTTTACTGTTCGTGTTTATTATTGATTGATTGCTATTATTTTGAGAGAAAAAAAAAAAATCTCCGTATTTTTCAGGATCTTTTACATTGAACGATTTGGTTTGGTTTGTCGCTATACGGCCATTTTATGCACACTTTAGGCTAATTAGAGCGGGGCCTACAGTTTAACGTGGATTCCGAGCCACTAATAAACATCCATGCCACCGCCAGTATTCGAACCTGAAGCCTGTGGTACCAAATGATAGAGCGCTACCCAATGGGCCATTAGGCCGCGTCTACGCTGGACGACGTGACTTGAGTTTAATTATACTCTCAAAATTACATACTAAAAAAATTTTATCTTCAAAAAGTAATAAAAATTATAAGAGGCATGCCAATAAGTTCGACTTTTTAGTTATAACACCATTTGTGTAAAGTGAGCAAATTTCGACATTTCGAAAATAAATAAATAAATGGGGTAAAAACAATCATAGTAGCATCTTAAAATGCTTTTTTTTTTAATATTATTCATATTTAAAATAATGATTTATTCCAAAATATATTTTTAGCATTAGCTAAGGACATTTATGTGTATTTATCGTTAATAATTTGCTATTGATATGCAACTACAGCAGAAAAAGTGCACTCATTCAAACACGACTATAACAAACTATAACTGTCCTCACATACTGTAAGTATGCATGAATGAATAGTATATATCAGGCATGAAAAATTCGTGTGAATGAATTGAAACGCAAACTCCTAATAAAACGCTGAAAACGCGGCATATATTTAAATCACCCACTTCATAAGCAGCAAACCGATATAATCAGCGCAGCGGGCAAGTTTTTCTGGGGGATACTTATCGATTCCTTGAGATTCAAACTAAAATAATCAGCCGGGAGCGAAATCTGCCAGCGGCCTTATTTCTTTTAAATGAACAACTTTCATAAATATGGAACAGGCACACAGTCCGATGGAAAAATCTTTCCCGTGATTAGATACCAAGGAGTGAAAATTATGCAATCAGGCACCGCCAGTCTTAATTGCAGCCACACAGGCATAATTGCAGCTTCAAACCTTTCGAATTCAATTTCCCTCTTGACTTACGAGTCGACAACCGAAACATGAGCCCAGCGAAGCAGATGAACGCTACCAAGAGTTTTATTAGATTTATCATCTTCTACAGGTGTTATTCCATCCCTTTCCCACCCCCGCATGAAAAAGATGAAGAAAAAATGACTGGGGTTGGGAGGATTCCTTTGCACATTCGTGGAGAATTGCGATGTAGTAAAAGCAAAGACAGGAAAGCATACAGCTTTTTAATTACAAGCCTTCTCTGATGTGGTGTTTAACTTTCCGCAAAGTTGGCACACACAGGCTGAAGCCGAAAACATGCAGGAAAATAATGAAATTAATGCAAGACAAAATAATAACAATGTCTCCGAATATTTCTCAAAAGGAGTCAAGAATGCGGAAGTGCGCATCTCAGAATATCATCAGTTCGAGAGAATTTGTTTCAACAACAAGTTGGTTTCTCTGAAATATACCACGGCGATGTTTTTCTCTCTCTCTCCGCGTGTACATACATAATGATTACGGAAACCCTAAATAAATATAATAATTTTTATTTAAACGTGTTATAAAAAGAAAAGGATTTATGTAAGTTTAAACAACTATTAAATGGAAAGATCAAGAAATAGAATAGAGGAAAGACCATAATTATTTTTCGGTAAATATTCTCTTTTGTTAAATAAACTGTAAGCATTTTAAAAATGCTATAATTTCATAAAATGCAGCTTGATGGCCGAGTGACAGCTAACGCTCTGGCGCTCGATGCCACAGGCTTTGAGTTCAGTTACGGCGGTGTCATGAATGCTTGTGGGTGGTTCGGAATCCACTTTAAACCGTAAGTCACTGATTTAATAGAGGTTAAGGACTGACAACCATAAATTAATGCCATAATTTTAAATGGGGCTTGATGGCCGGTGACTAACGCTCGGTTCGAGGTCCCAGCTTGGGGCCATGAACGTTTAAAGCCAGTTGTTCCGGAATCCACATTGAACAGTAGGTCCAGTCAACTTATGGCTGTAGAGCGTTGAGGTAGGACGACAACCCTACCCCGTAAAGGAAGGCATCCTGTGTAATCTCCCAGTAGGCAGATGACTTTTG